>WJFB01003086.1:0-14823 GCA_009870185.1 Pygmarrhopalites habei
AGCTTTGTCGTAATGGACAAAGTTGACCAGCATTAAATTTGCTATCCAACAGTATTTTTTTCGAAATTCTAGCACCAACTTTAATTTTTTGTCCCTATGTCAAAATCCTGACCTCGGCTCCCAAGAGGTCAAATGAAGAGTGGGACACCTACCATTTTGGATTTTATCATACTTTAGGGAGGGGAACAATTTGGTTTTTACAGATTTTCGAAACATTCGATACATGTCACGACCTTCCATTGTAAGTAAACTTGCGTGTGAATACCTTTTTTAGTTGATGCTGTACAGTACAACTTGTACTGATTCGCAATTGGGACCGGGGAGTGATAAGAGTTACAGTACAAAACATGAAATGATTTAGACAACTAAGCATCCTAATGATGAGTGTCCGTTGCTAGATATGAAGATAGCAAACCTTCTATTTTATCATTGTTGGTTATCTCTGTATGAAAATATCTGTCGCTCTCAATTTAAAGAACCTATGAGCTTTGAAGGTTTTTGTATTTTGTACTTGAGCTTTAACTTGAAATATTCATTCCATTCAAGGTGATTCGATCCACAGTCATAAATTGCCAGTGAAATTACTGGAGTTTTGCAAATTACATATATAAGTAATTGTGATCAACTACTTTCTCTTTAAAATATTTGACGAGTTACAAGGGACAACATTTTCCATCTTTCATTTCCTTTGTACGTAGGAATCGAAAATTAATTCTAACTTTTATTCCCTTCAAAGTATCTCAAAATGACAAGTCCAGAAGGTCACAAGAAAGAATTGAACATTCTAATCCTTGGTCAGACAGGCGTTGGAAAGACGTTAGTAAAATACATGGATTAAAAATTATATTAAATAATTCACCCATGCAAAGAGTGTGTCTAATAACTAATCAAAAACAATTTTTTCTATAGAACGTGGGTCAATGCATTCTACAACTATGTTCGTTATTCTAACATTGAGGAAGCCGAACATGGTGGTCTCAAATTTTTAATTCCAATGCAAATTACCATTTCTGATGATTCTTACAATGATTTGAAAATTGAGTTGGGGGAGTCACCAAACGAAGTGTATAGAGACGGAGAGTCATGTACCCAAGACCCTTTCTCCCATGAATTTCTCTTTGGAAACCGACTTGTGAGGATCATTGGTACGTGAACCACAATACTGTACAAATAAAGAATAAGGTTCATTATGATCTAAAATGTCCTTAATCGGTTTTGAATTGTACATGACAATTTATGCTAAATAGCTGTCACCATTTTCGTAAAAAATAGTTCCTCAACTTTCACTTTTTTCTATTCCTTTGTAGACACTCCTGGCATTGGAGATTCTGCTGGAATTGGTCAAGACATGAAAAATTTCAAGGTTTTTATTTATAACATGACTCATCAGTTGGTACAAAAATGGTGACAAATCAGAATAGTGTAAGAGAACATTTTACTTTCCCTTTCATTTACAGAAAATTATCCAGCACGTTCAATCTGTCAGTAAAATTCACGCTATACTACTTCTTCTCAAACCAAATGAGGCCCGACTGGACGTCACTTTCCAATTTTGTTTGAAGCAGTTGCTTGTAAATAAACCAAATTCCTATTTTTTTCTTTACCTCATTCATCATTCTTCTTACCTACTTAGTTACCCCAAATGAATTTTCATGTTGGGTTTGACATTACTTATACGTTTGTGGGATAGGTCAATTTACCCAAAGAAGCAGTCAAGAATATTGTCTTTTGTTTCACAAACACAAGAGGTTCACAAATTGTATTTACAAATATGGGATTTATTTTCAAAAATCTCAAGATTCATTAAAGAAATATTTTTACTCATTCAAGTTTGCATTTACATAGGGACAAATTACAAACCTGGAGAATCCCTGAAGACACTCAAAACGTTATTCTCAACGGGACTGGAGAGCGAAATTCCCATCAAACTCGAGAAGAAGACCATGTACATGTTTGACAGTGAAAGTGTCAGATTCCTTGCAGCCAAGAGTAAAGGAATAAAATTTACTCCATTGGAATGTACGACTTTCTCTGCCAGTTGGAAAATTTCAGTGACGGAAACTGAAAGGCTTTTTGACTATGTGAGTCAGTTGGAACCAGTCTCAACTGGTACGGTGGCTACTATCAATGAGACTCGTGAAATTATTCAATTACTTCAAAAGTATGTTTTTACTTTTTTCCCCTTTTCTGGCAATAATTTATGCTGTGGTCAAGTTTTGACAGCTGTAAAAACACAATATTATTTTTTGAAAATTTGTAGACCCATCATCGACATTAGTGCACTCATTCAAGAGAATATTCAAAATGTTGAGATGATTCAGAGAGAAATATCCCAGGGCCATGACGTTTACCAGCGACTGTATGAGGCAGCGATTCCAGTTAAATCCATACAATTTAGAAAATTAAAAACTCCCCGTACTGTTTGTGCTTCGCCAAAATGTACGGCTGAATTGGAAGGAGTGTCAATCCGTCAACCTTCCATGATGAATCCACCCATGCCTGTGGACACTGGTAAAGGAGGAAAATCAAAGAAACAGAAGCCACCCAAAGTATTGCCACAAAGACACTTCAAAAGTGTGTGTCATGATAATTGCAAAATTTACGCCTTCAAGGTACGTATACCAGAAGATATGGAATACTTTACTTTCTTTCTCTTGAAATAGCCTATAATATTTTCTCATGTTGTGATTTTTTTTATGAATTCAGACATTTGGCTGGACATGCAAGGTTAGTGTACAAGTTGTCCAGAATTTTTACAGAATATCTTACACACACAATTTATAAAGAGTTGAAAAACTAATTGCTGGAATTCCTTTCTAGTGTTTCGACTATAAATGGAACTGCAAGAAATGTGAGTTTTTTAAACCTATTTTACGTTCCTGGTTAACTAAGAGAAACGTTCAAAAAATTGGGAATGAAAAATGACAATTTTATTTTATTGAAAAATGTAGGCAAGTGTCCTTTCTCCAAGCATCTTTCAGTGGACTTTGAGACTTGTATCATAGAAGAGCAGGACACGGAGCTAGAGAGAAAGTTGAGTGAGACTCACACAGAAGTGGAGAGAAAGAGGATCATAAGTGAAAACTCTCAGAGAGCTATGGAACAATTGCGAAGGGAACAAGAAGCGATTCTTAAAGCAAGTGCAATCTTTGCAAACTTCCTACGTTCCAACGCCATCCTAAATTTCAATGACGCTGTGGCTGACTACATGAAAGTCCTCATCAAAGTAGAGAAAGAGTCGGATGACTCGGCTTCTAATGGAAAATTGGATGCTCTCGTCAAAATGTTGGAGGCGTATCAAATGCAAGTTCAGATCGAGAAACAAATTCAGAGTTCGGGTGGTGGTGGTGGTGGAGATCATCATGGGATGACTGCTCAGGAGATTTTTGATATCCTGGAGGACCTTTACAAACTACCAAGGATGGGTAATTCAATCAGATTTTTAGTCGAGCAAGCCAGAGCAGAGTCAACAGCAGCAGATTTTCAACCAAAGATCAACAAAGTCAAATTTGAGGATGAGGGAGGGGTGGGGATCATGGGGAAGACAGGGATTATGCGCCAGTTGTGGAGTAAAACTAAAGACCCTCATAAAATGTATGTCAATTTTCATCTTTTCTAATTGCAAATAATGCTTTTTATCTAAACCGATTCTTTTCAAAATTGATAGGAGTCGAACAGGAAGCAATGTAGGTTGGGGAACCGTGGACGGGACAGTTCGAAGGGACCATGAAGAAGTTCAAGAGATAAAACCAAAAAAACCAGCCAGAGTCCCAATGCCCTATCCACAAGTTGTTCGAAATCCGGTGTCATTCCCTGAATTTACACCAAGTGACGTAAATCCGACTGTCACACCTACATCATATCCAAGCCCATGGGACTTAAAACCTACACCGACACCAAGGTCATCGACTAAAGAGTCAAATTCAGCAACTCCATATCCAAGTCAAGGGACACCTTATCCAGTCCAGAATCCAGTGCCATATCCACAGAATCCAGTACCAACAAATCCAACAATACCAGCTAAAGTTGAACAACCCAAACCAGTCCGGAGACAGACTCCTCCTCAACAAAATCCTCCTCCTTCAGTTGTCACAAATCCTATTCTTGGTCCATCTCAGCCAAAGGCTTCAAGTTCTCTGTTGGATTCCCTAATGGCCAAACCTTTGACATCTGACCGAGCTGGTAGTTCTTCTTCTTCTTCTGATGACGAAGAGAATGTTGTTACTTACTCCAGTCATGCTATGCCACCACCAGTTCAACACCAACGAGCAGAAGAACCGGAAGAAGTAGACTATAGTGGATATGATTTTTCAAAACTTCACATTTAAACCCTTTTTAAATTAAAAACCATTCTTTGATTTGAATAATGATGAATTGTCCTGTCTCCCTTCACACAATCTTTTATTAAATTTCTCGTATGAATCTTGCACGTGAATAATTTTTTTTGTATCATATTTACTATGGAACACACATTTTTTTTATTGAAATCACAAGGGACAGAAAGGGAACACTAAAAATTTTAAAAAATAAATTGCATGAGCATATAATACATACTTTCATCTTCTGACACTGAGTCTATTAAGTCGATCCATCATGGAATTTAAAAAGTTCCCTTGATCCAAATTAACTTCTACTGACTTTGGTTCAAAATTTCTGGTCGCATCTTCCTTTGCTTGTTCAACGAGGGATTTGATGGAACCTCCCATTCGTGGAAGTTTGTACAGTTTTTCCATGAGGAAGAAAATGTCATCACATGAATAAATTTGTTTTGCTTTCATCGTCTCTGTGAGTAATAATTCTTTTTGTAGTCTGATTTGTTCTTTGTAAGTTTCCAACATTTTTTCCAGTCCCTCCAATTTAGATGATGACTTTGACCCGTCCTCAAAACCACCTTCTCCATCACTGTCCTCTTCTCTTTGTGTTAAATTCCTCTCAGTTTGTATGAGTAAGTTGAGATAGTCTTCCATGGCTGCATGCCGAATATCAAAGGGAAGAAATAATTTAAATTACAAATTGCAAAAAAATATTTCTATCATGCAAAGTATTCACTTTCATTTCATTTCGCATTCAGACTCACCGTCATTGTAGAATATCATGGCTTCAGACATGAGGAAATTGTGAAAAGTAACGCAGGCCTCCAGAATGGCTTCCTGTTCCATTTTCAAGTCATTCACACACCTTTGAGCTTCTGCTGCAATAATTTCATTTCTCTCCAGTGCTGACTTGGCATTCATCAGTTCAGATTGAAGTTTGGGATCCGGTTTCTCAACTAATTGAGTCTCAAAGTTGACATTTAAGTGTTTTGAGAACGGACATTTGCATGTTCTGCAATTAAATTTCCAGTCGAAGCACTTGCAGTACCAGCCTGGAAACAAAAATTTTTTTCTCTCTCCTCTGGTGTACTTACAACAATAGCTTCGACATGTGGTTTTCATTTTAGCCGACAGCTAAATGATTTAATTGAAACCGAGTAATGTCGAAGCGACTGTCTTGTGAGCCAGAAGCGAAATATTATCAAACTTGATGGAATCTACACTTACCAAATGCTTTGAAGGCAACGATTTTGCACTTGTCATGACAAATGGTACGATAATGAGTCCCCACGATAGTCCCTTCACCCTGTTTATTTTTGATGACCGCCACACAGCTGGGAGAAGCACAGACGGTCCGGGGATTCTTCAGTTTTTGAAACTAATAAAATATAGATGATCATAATGTTGTTCTTCTTTAAAAAAATAGAGTTTGGCGAAAATAAAATTCACTGAATGAACAGAGACTCACCTCGTAAGTTTTGATGGCCACTGCCGCGGACTTCATACTGAGTGAGTGACACAAGTCCTTACCCCTGGCTATATTCGACTGACGGTCTTCAGCCCCTCGGATATTCTCTTGAATGAGAACACTAATGTCCACAATGGGTTTCAAAAGTAATTGGACCAAATCACGTGTCTCCTTGATTGTGGCCACCGTGCTTGTCCCTACGGGTACTAGGGAACTGACTTGGTCAAAGAGCCTCTCAGTTTCTGCTACCTACGAGTTTTTTCAAGAAGAAATACAAACAATAAGTAAGTGGATTCTCATTTCCCCCTCAAGACAATTTTATACAACATGAGGGCATACCGCTATTCTCCAGCTACTAGAGAAACTCTCCATTTCTGAAGAATTATAGTTTATTCCATTCTTCCGGGCAGCCAAAAAGCGTACGCTTTCATTGTCAAAGCAGTACATGGTCTTTTTATTCAGTTCGATGGGAATGTCACCCGTCGTCAATAATGTTCTCAGAGTGTTCAGGGTTTCACCAGGTCGGTAATTGGTACCTGCCACATGATTTTTGAATTAAATTTCTCCCCTTAAATTAATAATTGATTTCAAATTTGATTGACCTTACCTCGGCAGTTGGTAAAACAAAAAATTATATTTTTGCACGCTTGTCGAGGAAGATAGAGGAGTAGTTGTTTAAGGCAAAAATTGAATGTGACGTCTAGTCGGGCCTCATTTGGTTTTAGAAGGATTAGGATGGCATGGACTTGACTCACAGACTGGACGTGTTTAATGATCATGTTAAAATTTTGGTCATCTTGACTAAGGCCAGCGCAGTCACCGATTCCTGGACACGTGGATTCAAAGACAGGTTTTTGTAACAATCTCCCATTTTAAAAAAGTTTTTTAAAAACTTGGATTATTGGTCACATCTTACCTGGAGTGTCAATTAAATGTACACGACGACGAGAACCGGATTTGAATTCGTAGCAAACGGGTTGTTTTGTACAACTTTCTCCAGCATTGTAACATTCATTGGCCGAAGAGCCGCAAGCTGTACATGATTAAAAATGAATGATGATCATAAGTAAATGTTTTCAATAAAGGTTCCACAATTTTGTTTCTTAAATTAGTGACATTACTAATTTGTATCTCATTGAAGTCGTCGTCTGTCACAGTAATTTGCATTGGAATTAAAAATTCTAGTCCAGCCTCCTCTGCTTCCTTTAAGGTTGGGAATTGAAGGTAATTGTAGAAGGCATTTATCCAGGTTGTTTTACCTATTTCCCCAGATAGATTTAAATATTATAGAATTTACACAGTGTAAAATTAAAACGAATGTAAATTACCAACTCCCGTTTGACCAAGGATGAGAATGTTGAGATCATCTTCAGATGAGGATACTTTTCCAGGTTTCCCTTGAGGGACTGACGATTGAGGACCGGGTGACGAGGGTTGCATTGGTGGGATTGTCACAATAGGAATTGGAGTTGGGAAGGGCATCTGAGTAAAAGGGGCATTACTACTCCCTTGATTTGTCCCTCCGAAAGCTGGACTGTGAATGTAGGATGAACAAATTATGATTCACTATGTTATTGACTCTGGTATTGTACTGTATATTAAAATTGCATACCCGAAATTCCAGCCATATCCCGGATTGTTGCTCATTATGATGTGTAATTTTTGATTCTCACTGGTGGTCTTGATCACACACAGTACTCTAGTGTTGGTGTAAACGAAGGGCAAACTTTTTTCACTCGTCGAAAAATGAAATAGACTTTACAATCTAAAGAGAAAGTTCTACAAGCACTTTCACAGTAAATATTAATAGGCAGGAGAGTACAAATTATGCCAATCAAATTGTGGCTTGATTTTTAAGTTTAGCAAAAAAATTTGTTCATTATCTGGTTTATACTGACTGACTCATAGTCACTTCATTCTACACCCACCCACTCATCATCCTCAGTTCAAATCTATATGGACTGACTTTGGTGTAAGGTCACTGGAAATTAAAAATTTTTTTATTATCGCATTGTGTGAATACACACAAGTCCATTTGTTAAAGAAGCGTCAATTTTCTGTGCTATCTCCATTATCTTTTTTTTGCTCGCGTCAAGTATTTCAACATACTATGTATATATGAACTGCTTTTTTGTATTTTTACACAATGCTTAGATAACAAAGATAGACGTCAGTATATGGAGTGACTAAAGCAATGTGACACAGTTAAATGATGGCTCATGACAATTACGTGTGTCCTCGTGGATACACACAGATTTAACAAAGATTCCCTGGTAGGAAATACAAGAACCTGAAAATTTCTCAAATGCTATTTTTTAAATTTATTATTATGACTTTGATACAACGGAATGAAGTATGTATTTTAGATAGAATTTCAAAAATGTTTATAAAATGACACAGTCATGACGTTTGTGAGGTCGACCTCCAGGGTCCGATTCCGTACTTTGATTTGCTTGACCCCCACCAATCTGATTTCTTTTTGCCCCTCTCCCTGACCTGCGAATTCCGAAAAACAGACTTCTGCGTTTATTTGGGGCATTTGATGGTGTAGGTCTTCAAATTTTGAAGAAAAACAATAATTTAATACAAGTTTTATTTTGGGGGAAAATAATTTTGAAAAATATTCAATCATTTTTTTTTCTTACCCTAGTCTATTGACATTCCCCATATGTTCACGATTGAATGGATTCTCAACATTTCGCACGGCTTGTGGTTGTGGTTGTTGTTGCTGGGATGGTTTCTGCTGGACAATTTCTTTTTGAATTTTTCTGTTATCAACTTTTTCTTCTGCTATCGTCAATTTTCTTGCTTGACTGACCAATGATTTGATAGAACTACCCATGAGAGGAAGTTGTTCCAATTTCTCAATAATTCGAAAAATGTCTTCAGTAGACTGGATTGACTCATCTCCCTCCTTTTCATTTTGATACTGTTTCAAAATTTTGTCTAATTTCTGTGTCGTCTTTACCTCTTCCCCTTTCGATTCCTTTGGCTTGTCTTTATCTTTATCCTTATCTTTGACTTTGTCAACTGACTGTTTTTCTACTTGGACTCGTTGTTCAATATACTCCGAAATCGGATCATTGTACATGACAAGGGCATTTTTCTTTAGAAAAGCTCGGACAGTTTTTCCAACTCTGAGAATACTTTCATTTTCCTTTTCAAGTTGTCCTTGTAAATCCATGGGAATGACCTGCTCACCCTCTTGACCCTGTCTCCGTTCTACTAGAGTCATGTTAAAATTGATGGAAATGTGTTTGACAAAGTCACAACCACAACCTTTACAACTCTTTTTGTCCGAACCCTCAAAACATTCACAAGAATTGGGTGTCCCGACACCCCCAGCCCCAAAATTGACAATTTGACAGTTTTCATGACATACATTGGGATAGAGGGACCGATCATTTGACACTGGGAGTGAAGATTTAAGGTCAGAGCGACAAGTATCCGAAATACAGACAGTCCTAGACTGTTCCAGTCTTTTGAATAGAATTGTGTCCAGTTTGAAATGTTTTGGATCATTTTTTGAGTTGGAGAATACAAAATTCTGAACATTTTCAATATTCCTATGGATGACAAGACAAAGGTCAACGATTGGCCCGACGAGGAGATGTAAAAGATTTTGAATTTCATTAATGGCCACGATCGTCCTGGATGATATTGGTTGGAGAGAAGATGAAGAGATTTGATCCAAAAGTCTTTTGGCTTCTCCTTCTGAAGTTTGCCAACTTAAATTTGAACTGGTGGATTGATCAGGAGTAAATTCAAGTTTTTTGGAATTTTTTGACCAATGTTTGGCTCCCAAGTATCGTACTGCTTCACTGTCGAAACAAAACATTGTTGATTTGTCTAGTTTGATGGAGACATCGGGTAATTGACTGAAAAATGTCTTGAGCGTTGTTAATGTCTCCCCGGGTCTATAAGAATTTCCTGTACATACATTAATTTCACATTATTTTAGCTAGCAAGATAATTAATTTGAAAACCAAATCATGGAATCAATATGGTCCATTACTGTACCGCGTGTATTGGTGAAAATGAAAATCATATTTTTGTAAGCATCACGTGGAAGGTAAGCCATCAAATTTTTGAGACAATACTGAAGTTTGTAATCCAATCTTGACTCGTTGGGTTTTAAAAAAATCAGGATAGCATGAATATCTTGCACAGAATTTTGTCCAGATTTCAAATGACTCATAACATTGTCAAAGTTTTTGAGATCCTGTGCAATCCCGGCCGGCTGAGCAAATCCTGGTGTGTCAATTAGACGAACAATTTTTGAGTCAACTTTAATCTCGTACAATTGTGCATTCTCTGTCTGACTATTTGACTCATTGTTGACTGCTCCATTCTCACAATTTTTCCCTGGACACTTGATGACGATCTCTTGATAATCGTCATCCATGAGAGTGTACTGGAAGGGGATCAGGAAATGTGAAAGATTTTCTTCTGCCTCCTTCAGCGACTTGTATTTGAAGTAACTGTCAAGGGCATTGACCCAGGTCGTTTTCCCCACCCCTGTCTGTCCTAGTAGAAGAATATTCAAATATTGTTGTCCATTTTTATTTAAAGGAGGAACAACTGTAGACTTCACAGTAGGTGGGATTGGTTCTGAAGGTAAACTAGTTGTAGTTTTAACTGGAGGCTTTTCGGGAGGAGGAGATGTGGCCGAATTTTTTAAAACGACTGGAGTTTTTTTGGGGGGAATAACTGACGTTTTCACAAGGACTGGAGATTTTTGGACAACTTTTTGAGGATCCAAATTCACTGGGGTTGTTGACACAGCTGAAGATGATGAACTAGCTCTTGGTTTTGGGGGGACTATTGGTTTTTCAATAATGTGTGGAGTTGATGGTACTGATGATGATTCACCAGTCCTAGGGATCTGGACAATAAGAGATAAATATTTGTAGAATTATACACTATTAAAATATAAAGAATTTTTGTTTTACTTACAGGTGATTTGGGTGGATTTCCACTCATCTTGTCTCTTTGTGTCCTTTCAAAAAACTTGAGACGAAATGAAAAGAGAAAGTTGGAGGTGAGTTGACTGGAGGGAAGAGAATTGGAAAGATCTGATAATCTGGACTCTTAGGATTCATGTAGTGTGACGGGGGATATCAATAGTGAAAATTAAATGTCCGTTAATTTAATAGAGAGAGAGAGAGAGGATTTACGTCTGTGTATTGTTCAGTGAGAGAGCACAATTTACTACATAATATTCTGTTTACCTACACACAGACACGGATACATGCCATGCCATGATTCAAAATGTAAAAAGGTAATGATAAATGTTCAAGGGGAAAGTGATAACAAAAGGGTGACATAATTCTCTCTCTCCGAGTATATGTATGTCCACGTCCTATATGAATGATTATCTTTAGTACCATATAACTGGTAATCATTTTAAGTGTCATTAAGTGGATTCGAAAGCATAAGCAGAGACCTTTGTATTACTATTCCTTCTTCTATGAGTCAGTTTTATGCGAAAAACAGTGTTACTATAAAAGAAATTCTCAAAAGTTGAATGACGAATTATGTATTTGACACTCAGAATTTAATTTATTAATTCCGTTTAAAATTATTTAAATTGTCTCAATCATAGCTCGTCTTCAGAGTGTGTGTTTTGACAGAATTTTGTTTAATATACTGAAAATTTAGATAGTTGGACTTTATATGTTTGAATTTCGAATCTCTCCAATAATTTTATTGGCTTTCTCCAAATCCTGAAAATTGTCAATGAAAATACTTAGGTTGAGATACAGCATTTAAAAGATTTTTATATGAATTGGTTCTGTACTTACTTGGAGTCGTTGCATTGCCGCATTTCGCTTGTCAGCAATAGCACTGGACTCTTTGACCAAAGCCTCAATTTTTTCGGGTTTGTAAAGCCGTTCCATCTGTGAATTATTCAAAATTAAAAGTTCATTTCATCTGATCTGGCTCATTTGTACTTGAAAAATGATTTTTAGAGTGACTGTGGATGAGATACTCACAAGAGTTTGAAGAAGATTTTCTTCCATGTGCTGTAATATAATCGTGGATACATTTATGTTAAATCAAATCAATTTACGAAACATCAGCTCAAAGCTAGTAATATAAAGAATGAAATGCAACTTACGTAAATCACGTTGTGGGCTATAGCCTTCGGGCAATAATCTTGGAATGCGTCCCGCACAATATTGTAGTACTAAAGAATAAAATTTATTATTATCTGAAAAACATTCAACAGTTAATTCTACTACAGTAGGAATTTTAAATTTAAAAAACTCACGTTGGTCACCAAATACCGGACAATCTAAAAAAATAAAGAGCTTTAATTTTCTCACTTTCCTCGAGCGATATCCTTCTGGTTATGCTATGGAGTGAGCGTAATGTTCTTACCTTGCAAAGTTTCTCTTCTGAAGGGGTCAAAGGTAACGGAGCCGGTTTAGCAGGAGGAGCTGGAGAACCGTCACTTTTCCCAGTTCCATGTCCACTTCCACCACCTGATCCAGTATTCTAGAAGAAATTATGATCAAAATTGTAGAATTTTCTGGTTCAGCATAAAATGGAATGTGTGTGAAGAAGAGAGTGTGTCAACCTACCCCGGATTGTTGTTGCTTATTGATACCCATCACATTGTCCCTATCGGGAAGTTGACCTTTGGACATCATGCCTTCAGCCATGAGTTGATTAAAATCTTGAAGAAATTGTGCATTTTGAGTGGCTGTGAAACTACTTTGAACCAAAACATAATTCTTCAGCATCTTCCTGGCCTTTTCATGTCTAGCCATGAGAACATCTTGTACTTCGGCTAAAAGGGCTGAAGCAAGGGCTGGAAACCGATTTATATTCGTTGAATTCATGCAAGTGTCAACTATATTCAAAATTTGATTATTGATTTGTTGTGCGACGACCAAGCCAGGCTGCTCCAACCGTCCAATCTGCCTTCTCACCAAATCCCTAAATGCTTTCTATATCAGAAAAAGAGAGAAAAAGGTTTAGAAAAGTCTCATAATAAGAAAGCACTTGTTTTATTTTTAGTCAAAAAATGAAATCACACCTCAGGGAGCATAAATGACGTCTCAATACCCTCCGTATTCTCGATAGTGGTCAAAATATTTTTGTTGGTAATATCCCGGTCAGGGTCAATTAGTTTCTATTTTTATTTAAGAAACAAAATGTCCATGTTATATTTAAATGGAATTAAGCCTCTTAATTCAAGAGTAAAAAACGGGATTTTGTCGAACCAATTCTGCAGGCAAAACATCATGAAAGATTTTGTTGACTTTAGCCCCACCACTCAACTCGTCCTGTTCAATGTCACGACTTTTCCCGAGAATTGCTGCGGAGAAAGCCTTGCAAAATTGACTGAAAATTTAAGATGAATACACATTGTGAGTCACATTGAAGGATGACCCTTTAAATTTTAACCCAAGTAGTTACGTATTTGACATACCTAATGCTTTGAAGCATGGCATTATTTTTGTCGAGTGGTTTATTTTTGTCTCCAGGATTGTAGAGGTCAAGCTCATTCTTAGCGTCAATGATCAGCTGAGCGATGGTCGTCTGCAAGGGAGGAAGACAAACACGAATATGTTCCATGAGAATCTTTTGCAATTTTGACCTTAAATATTTGGTTCCATTCGTGGCAGCAAGATGAGGGTATCTCTGTGCTAGAAAAATCTCCTCCTCCTTAATCGAGTCATTAATATTCTTGTTCTGGACTATGTCCTCTTGGGATCTATTGACTATTCCCACAACTCCCAACTTAAATCGAATTGTCTCTCCAGACAAAACGGAACTCGCATCCGTTCCACGGTCCATCAAGTCCAATTTAGTCAAGACAACAATTGTCCTCTCATGCTTGGGATCCACTTGCTTGGCCACTTTGATCGACTCGACTGTGGCAATGTCATTGGTAGCTGCACAGACGGCTAGAATTAGACTGTTTTTATTGGAAATGTACTTGAAGACCAACAATTTGACTTGTTCTTCTATATCTTGTGGTTGATTTCCCATAGGATTTTTCACCAACCCTGGAAGGTCAACTATAGTCAGGTTGATGACGTGTGGAGAGAAAATCTTGAGAGAAATTTCTTTCGAGACAATTTCCTTGTTGTTTCCAGCTCGTCGATTTACCTAATTTTTTCAAAGAAAATTCAGCGTTAATGAGAGAAAGTAAAGTTAATTAAAATGAGAAAATGAGAAGGCATTCTTTCACCTCATCGTTAATCTCACGTTTAGCCTCCTCAAAATCAGTGAATTGAACATTGGGCTTGTGTAGAAATGTGACCCATTCAGTACCTACAGAAATTAACAATTAATTAATTTTGTGTACTGCCTAGCTTAAGTGAAGAACTTTCCCTTGACAGATAGAGAAAATACCTTCAGATTCACTGATATGGTTCAGTTGGATGACAACTGGACATCTCGTGACGACTCCACTTCCACGAGGAAGAATTGGTTTGCCAATAATTGATTCTAACACGGAGCTTTTTCCAGAACTCTGTTAATTTGTAATATAAAAACAATATTACCCTTGTTCTAACCTAACTATAAAATAAAATAGAGAGATTAGGCGAATTTTCTTCTTACTTGTTCTCCAACAACTACAATTTGGGGGATATTAAGATTCAAGTTTCCGGTCGTACTGGCCAAATCTTGTAATTTATTAATAATTGGAATTAAATTATCCATTTTGACAAAAATTCTCTTCTGACAACTTCTTTCCTTTATTCAATTTTGTTATAGTGTAGAATGAATACAACTGTATGCAGTGTGTGTGTAATGAATTTTCAACCTCTCTGGGTTTCAACAAGTGGACCACAAATTACAACTAATCAGCAATGACTGTAATCTTGAACATTATCACGCTATGTTTTATACCTAATTGACATTCCATTTTTGTCTCATATTAGTCATCACCGGCATGATGACTGTATGTCCCGATAAGTAAATAATATTTCGCTTCATAATGAAACTTTCATCCACTTTCACCTACGTCAAGTCAAGGTGAGCTCATCCAAAGTTCGCCAATCATTCACTTATCTCTTCCTC
>WJFB01003087.1:0-14821 GCA_009870185.1 Pygmarrhopalites habei
ACAAAGTCACCGCAGGACTAATGAACAAAAAACAGTTGATTTGTAAATTGTAGATTAATTTACAGAATGAATGACAGATTCCTTAGAGCTCGTATCTTTGGCCGCGATTTAAAGGGATAAATCAATGGTCTCTGTGAAGATTTCAAATTCCGAAGATTGTCAAAATGAATGCATTCTCAAGCAACACGGATTTCCTCCCTCAATTCAAGGCAATAGGACAAAGTTTAAAGAGGTAAGTATTCTAAATAAGTAGATTAAAACTGTCATTCAAAATTTCTTTAAAAAAACGAGAATTGTTTGTCAAAGGAAAATTTATTTGGTCTTTATTTACAGGAGGTTTTTTCGTAAACCCAATGTCTCTGATGCAGTGGACCAATACGGTAAATCTGAACAAAATATTGATAGTCATCAAATTGTTTAACCCTTTCTAATTTTCTAAATTTTCTAATTTGCAACAGAGGTTTTGTGTCAAGAACTTCAGAGAGAGGAACAAAAAGAATTTGCTGCCATTTGTTGTTTAGAAGCGTCAAGATGTCAAGAGACACTGCAAAATTCTATTCCCCAAGCAAATTTGCTAGTCAAGGCTGGAAAGTTATTTTTACAAGCCCGTAATTCCTACAGATATTTTGAACAAGATGATGAGGATTACAATTTTGGAAATAAGAGAGGAGGACACGCTTCATATGGCCATTTTCAGGTTTGTAAATAAATAAATAAATAAATAACTATATAAGTGTGATACAAAACGTTTTTATTGAATTATAAATTCATATTGTGCTGATTTTCCAAAAATTTTAGATGGCCATTCATTGTCTAGAACAAGGTGCTAAAATTTACAAATCTCAAAAGTATTTTGGAATGTCATTACTTATTACAATGCAGGTAAGTAAATACATATGAGCAAAATTATTCAGAGATTACTTATTCCACAAGTAAATGATTCTTTTTGTTGAATTGTAGATTGGAGAGGCACTCTATAATGAGAAAAGTTATGGGGATGCAATTAAACATTTCAGTATAGCCCTGGACATTACCAAAACAAATTTTACCTTGGCAGACCAATTACCGGTTGTGGACCAAGTTATAAAATGTAAAGTTAAAGTGGCTGAATATGAGAGCGTTTCCAAAATTGTGAAAGATATGCTCACAACTTTGAATGTGAGTAGAAAACATCACTACCGATATAACTTATGAAATGAGCCATTTCAAAAACTATTTTGATATACATAATGTGGTTTGTAGGAACAACGTGAGGATGTTCCCCAAGAATTGTTCACATATTTCGTACAAAGGCAAGTCCTATTGTTCTAAAATAACTGGGACCCGTTATTTAATTTGTAAGAATTAATCAAAATTTTCCTTCCTTATTGTAGATTTGAAATCATTCGAGTGTGTCTAATTCTTCTTTTGGGAAGCAATTCGGTGGATATGGTAAAATTTATATGGCCAGAAGGTTTAACAATCACATCATCGTGGGGTGACGAAAATGAAGAACGAAAAGAAGTGTTGCTCCATTTAAAATCTTTAGTATTAGCAGTTCAGAATAGATCTATAGATGAAATCAAAGTTGTCAAACATAGTGTCTCACATCTTCTCAATGAGGCTCAACTTGATTTATTTGATGTACTAGTACAGATGCAGTCATAGCGAGAAGAAAATTTTTATACTCATTCAAACCACTCATAACAATAATATAATGAGTAGGATAAGAGTAATGAGGTCGTAGTTAAACTGTATTTATGATTTCTATGTACTTTTGTTGCCTCTGCTTTAATTTTCTATTTTCTCGTTATCACACACACAAACGATAAAATGTGTACGATTGATAATTATTCTGTGCAGTGCACAATATGTTTGGTGGTAAAAATTGATTACACAATAAAGACATTCCAAGTTGCGTGTTCCTGTGAACTAACAATTAAATTACTTTGTCATACATTTTGATCCTTCTGAAATATTCTGAAAGTGAAATCGAAATCGTTTGGATAAATTTTATAGAAAAGTCATTTCCCATATTGGAGTAAACTTTGCTCAACCACTGAAATCCTTGTAGGACGGCATATTTTGACTCACTTTTTCCATGTCGAACAATTTTGTTTAGTTGTTGTAATAAATTTTGATAAACAGTTCATGCACCTTCCAGTATCACTGCCAAATATAAGATGGTGAAACACTTTGAAGATTCCTCTACATTCTTGTACAGCTGGGAGCAAGTAGCTCGTGCTTTCTTTAATCGTTATCCAAATCCACACAGGTAACCGCGTCGGCCACTCGGCAAAATATTTAATTTTCATTAAATTTTTATTGCATCATCATGTAATTTTTGAAACATTTATCATGTTATGGAGTACACAATTGAATACAGTGTAATTTTTCATGGTTTATTTCTTTTTATAGTTCTCATGTGCTGTCGGAAGATACTTTACATCGTGAGATGCGGGGAAAAGAATTATACACTAGGAGACTCTTGACGAAAACAAATAGAATACCCAAATGGGGAGCCCATCTTGTCAAAAATACCATTGTGTCAATTTTAGAAGAATCCTACATAAATCCTGAAGAAAAATCTATTGTCACGTATACAAGAAATATTGGCTACACCAGAGTTATGGTAAATCAATAATGTACTTTCTCTGTCATGTAGAGTAGTCAATGGTGAAAATTTCACCAAAAGTTGTCTTTTCATGTATGAGATTTGTACTTTTATAAATGTACAGAGCATTGTGGAAAAAGTAACTTATCGACCCAACCCAGCAAATCCAAATCAAACCGTAGCCGAACGTAAGAACTCTATCTTTTTTGGATCGTTTTCACTTTACATCTCCATGCATATTCCGTAACGTGGAAAAATAATTAGGTTCACGTAATATTTTATTTATTTAATGTGTTCTGTAGGAAAGGCTTGGGTTGATTCGCAAATTTATGGTTTCCGGAGAGCGATCGAAGGCTTTGGCGTAAACCGATTCCGCAAGAACTGTTCGAAGGCAGTATCGGGTTTCAATCATGTTTTGCAAAATTACAAAGGTATATATGCTCGGTATGCTAAGCAAGAAATATGACAACCCCACCCACCTTAAAAAAATAATTTTACCGTCGTCCGTAGACATTTTCCTTATTACGTGGATTCATAGTTGATAGTTATTTTATTCAAATTTGATGCATCGTATGATCAATACATCATCAATGATGAACTAAAATTTATAAGAATAATAAAAGTAAAGTGTGTGATGAAGTTAGTTCTAGCGATGTGTACGACGAGGACTGTGTGTAGTGTATATATTCGTAACAAAAATCATTTAAAAACCAGGATGTCATCCTGATTAGAGACGCGTTTTCTATAATAGTTTTCTATATTAACCATGGTTAAGATTTGGACATTTGCCATGTAGTGTAGGAGGAGTTGAACAACTCTCAGTTCTATTGCAGACTTGTTTCTGTTATGTTTGACTAAAAATTTCTGTATATACATACATATATGTAAGGTAATTAATATATTGCTCTCTCTTCCTCTACTTGTATGTGTAGTAACAACCCTAAAAATTATTACAACTGAAAAATAACCATTTATCTTTTACCACAAATACATTCTAATACCCTAGTAAATTATATTATTAAGACAGTTTACAAGAGAATTTTTGTATGATACACACGACGTAACACTCGACTCAAGAAAAATTTCAAAAGTTCTTTCCTTTAAAAGGAATCCTTTTAGTTTACATGTAAACTGAAACAATAATATTAATAACAGTTTACCGATGAAATACAGTGATGAAATGCGATTTTGAAGCTGCGAAAAAGACATTATTTTTTAGTTATAACAAGATACGAGTTGATCGTCAAATCTTATGCACCGATAACGATTCAGGAGAGTGTACAAAACGTGTACTCACGTAACAATACTTTGAAGAAATGGCTTGAAATGACCATACGTACTCGCGTAATATGCTACAAACGTTATTTTTCTTCGCTCTTTTTTTAGACTACAACAACGCGTTGCTTAATTATTAACGTACGACATCACCCATGAGTTAATTATAAATGAATATAAAATGCACAAACCACTATTCATGTAATATATAATACATTCATTTCAAAATTTGGTTAAATATCCTCTGAATTGAAGTCTGTGCTTGAGTGTATATATGTCTCTCTCTTTCTCGAAATGTACAGATAAAAGAGCACGAGTTTGCTTTTTTAAAACATAGTTATAGTAGGTTGTATAGTTTACAATGAGGAATTTCTTAAATATATCATGTATACGTGTTGTTTACTACATAGTACACGATGTAAAACTAACAAAGCAGATTTTTTGGTCTGCAATTATTTTCGAGAGTATAGACTCGACAATCTTCATTTCACTATAATATGACTTTATATAATATACGTATTGTATCATTAATTTAGCTAAATAGATCTTTCTTTTTGCGTCATAATCACTCTTAATTATCTTACATATATTATACCTTATAACAGAGGCTGTACGTGCTAACAGACTAAGATATATAAGATGTTTTTTATGTGTGTGTATCATAGTAACTTGACGTGTTATAAAATTTGCGTAGCCTCGTTACATTACAGTTGTAGGTTTAAAATGATGAGGACACGGAAAATGAAGTCATAGAAGTCAAATTTTTCAATCAAACAAAAAAAATCAGTCATTTGGGTACAACTGTCTAGCCCCATTTTGGTCTGGAAACAAACAGAGAGAGAGAAGGGTACAATAATTATGATCATTCAAATCAATTAAATTCAACTTCGAACTCAGTAACAAAACTCGGTCGCATAGACATTTGTTTATATATAAATACAATTACATAAAGTACACACTATTTCCTACAAAGAATGAACATTCATTTTCTTACCTAGCTGGTGAGCCTCAATCAAAGCGTCTCGAACGGCGAGCTGATATGAACCTCTTTTACGGCTTCTTGCGTACCTTGCCTGAGGGGACAAATTTATTTTAAATCATATTATTGTGTGCACATCAAAAATAAACATGAAACACAAAAAATTAGTACACAGTATTTGTTACAGATAGCAGATACAGACTCTCGGAAGCTTAAAAAAGAGAGAGAATTAAAGTCAAATGCTTACGTCAAAGTGATCTGTGAAGGGACGCAATTGTGAGAAACGAATCCGTGACAGGGTGGACGCTCGAAACCATGAAACTCTCGCCGTTACGTCGGTTTCAACACGTAGAATATCTAATATCTGTTAACATAATATATTTGTTCATAATAATATTTATTTTTACTTGTTTCAATAATGAATAAAAATCTACTACTAATGTTATGAGAAAAAACACAACAACAAAGTACTCTTTGATTCTAACCTTGCCCGGCCACCAAGGGCTTCCAGCAACTTTTCCCCATATAATATCATTCGTTCTGTAGACAAAACTATTGCTCTCATCTGTGTAGCTTAGTAAAGAATCAGCATGATCTTGGTGGTGGTCATTACTCAGAGGATCATTAATAGGAAAATCATTAATCTCTGAGTCAGGAGGGGGTGAGACGACTTGTTCTAATTCAGCTGGACAAAGCTCATGATTATTTGAACTCTTTGTGGACAACTCTTGATCTCGTTCTCTGCAATTTTACAAAATAATTTTTTTTTAAAAAAATACGTAAGTTATTGAAATATAAGGTATTTATATGTTAGTTCATAACAAGTAGTAGCCACACGGGGAAGTACACTTACAGGCCCTTATCTTTGGACTCACAACTGACGTAGGAATTTTCGCATAATCTTTTCAAACTAATACACACACGTTGTGGATGTTCCGCTGAACAGGCTGAACTGTTTATTAGTTGGGTTCTACTAGTAGGATTATTATCACCGGATGTTTCACCGTTATGAAACATTAATACTTGATCCAACATCATATCAGGATGATCATCATGAAGATCAGTTGGGCTAACTGTAGTAACAAGTGACTTCTTTACCAAGTCCCTCGTCGTATGGAAAGACGGAGATAGTTGTAATGGACATGGATTTGAAACACCTGGAACTAGAGGCAATGACGATTTCCCTGGGGTGATGGTGGTTGGTGATCCAAGAAGAGGTGAAGGAGAAGGATCATGATTGGATTTTTGTATCTTGATTGGGGGACTTATTGATGATGGTGATTGCATGTCTTGATTCAAATCATCCTGATCATTCTCTTTGGGATCCCCTTTATGCCTTTTTCTCTTTTTTTCCTTCTTTTTCTTTTTAGGAGTTTTACAAAGTGGCTCAAGAGGAGGGGAATCCTGATCACCGATGACCATTTTGGAATCCAATTCATCATCACAGTTTGAAAACACTGGGTACTCAGGATTTAATGTAGGAGGTGACGGTGTCTGAGAATGACTATTGAATGGTATGTTCATAGCAGATGTACTACTGCTACTACTAATAGACGCATGTTTCAAGGGAGGTGATGGTTCCTTGGATGTAGAACATTTCCTTTTTGCTTCCTTCTTAGCTTTTTTCATGGCTCTTCGGGCAGCTTTCTCACTGAGAGGTTCCTCATCATCTTTCTTGGTCCTAGATGCACTTCTTGTGGTTGTAGTTGTTATTGTGTCGGAGGATGAAGAAGTTGATGATGTGGCAGTTTCTGTATTTCAAAAAAAAATTATTATTATTTACATTTTTTGTTGTCAACAAAAAAATGTAGTAGGATAAATATTACAAATTACCTTTTCGTGGTATTTCAACTATCACTCCATTACCCGGTGCTCCAAATGAAATTTTGATGACAGGGGTTTTGGCTTTAGCAGGTACTGAATTTTTTCTTTCTAAAACTTGATCATGTCCATCATCATTATTTGTGTGACTACTACTACTGACAATACTACTGCTACTTGCACTTGAGGTGGTGATGGGGAGGGGTGGTGCAACTGAATCACTCGAGGTCGATGATGATGATGATGGCTCCGTTGGTGACAATTTATTAAAGTCCACATCAACAGCAGTCTTATCCTTTGAAATTTCATCAACTAATTCATCACAGGGCAGAACACGACCATTCAATTCGGAGGCTTCAGACTCTTCAATATACCCAATATCTTCAGCTCGCCTTCTTCTCTTAAAACCAAAAACTTTTTTTGTCAAATATGTTTCATCTCGAAAACGAGCTGGCACGACACTCTTTTTTCTTATACGATTTTCCCACATCTTCGTACTTCCTCCCATTTCCTCTTTCTTATCATCAGGAGAATCAAGTCGAGAATACTCAGGAGTAGTATTGTCAAGATTTTTAGGCAAATCTAAACCTCCATCTTCATTATGTAACTCAGAAGAACCACCATTTAGAGTAGTAGAAGAAGAAGTTGAATCCATTACTGGAGCAGTACTACTACTAACTGAACAAGAAGAAGAGGATGATGATAACGATGGCTTACTAACAGCCAATTTACTGACACATATTTTTAAACTTTTTGACTTTTTAATTTTTACAGTCTTATCAACACCACCACCAGACGACGTATTTGTTATTGTTAAGGAATTACTACCGCTACAACTTTCATTTCCATTTACATTTGAGGCTGTAGGATTAAATTTGGATAATTTAGGCACTGACTTTGCAAATGTAACCATCGCTTCTCCAAGAGTGGTTGGTCTATCAGGCTTCTTTGGTTTATCAGGTTCGGGAAGAAGAGTGGGTCTTTTCCAATAATTCTCAATAAAATCTTTAGTACCGTAACTAACAAAAGAGTAATCCTGAGGAGGTTCTTCCACACTTGTTGTTGATGAGTTTGCTGTTGCTGTTGTTGTTGACGTTGTCACTCCGTCCAAAGTTGATGATGATCGATTTCTAGTTGTGACCCCACCAGCTCCTCCTAATCCTTTCTTTGAATCTGTATCCTCCTCCTTAGTATTCTTCTTTTTCTTGTCCAGCGGTTTCAGTCCACCCTTCTCTTCACAGAATGCCCGACATTTAGCACAAAGGACTGGACGATTTCGAAGTCGAAGGGACATGCGAGAATTTTTAAATCGTGCAGGAGGTTTTATAAATCGTCGAAGACCAACTCTTGATCTCAGTCCGGTTGTGTCTGATGAACATGACAAAGAAGATCCTGGCAAAGTCGTTGCGGGTCCTTCCTTTTCTTGAAAATAGGTATGACGCTGTGGGAGAGCAGGAATCAGTGTAGGATCATTTTCTAAAGATATTACAAATTTATAATAAAAACATAATTGTCACATAAGTTGTTCGAATAGAGATGAATTTTACACAAGTAAACAAAATTTATACAAAATATTAGTTAACCTTGACTCTGCGGCTCTGTCTCATTTGGTTCCGAACCACTGAAATAGTCTTTTGGAAAAGATATACCTAAAATATACGAGTTTAGAATGATTTAAATCAATTGTAAAAATCATGTATACAAAGTTATAGTTTCGGTAAATAAGTTTAGATTCCAAACTTTGGAAGTTTTGACTCACCTGATGGAATTCCACGTCTAAACAACAAAGATACAACAAAGATGTATAAATTGTACATGAATGTAATGCATTTGACATTAGTTAATTAAGTTAATATTGTATTTAAAATGTGTTGATAGAGATTATGATCATTAGAAAAATCATTTTTACTCTCGATTGAGCTGCAGAAGAACGCCCTGATACATTTTGTCTTCGTACGAAAATGAGACGACGACAAGACCATCTCTAAGGTCATCCACAGTCACAGGTATAATCTGATAAAAAAATGAAATGAATAAAATTAGTGTAATGTAGGCTTAATTTTTACATTTTAATCATTTCTTTAGGCGTTTCTACCGAGCCTAAAGTACACTCATAAATAATATAAAGTGAGCAAATTAACGAAAAAAAACCTTACCGAATTTTTGACCAGTTTTCTGTGTTCCCAGGACGTCCCTTTTCCAAATTTGTGGGTATCCATAGTCAATCCTATGAATGAAAAAATATTAAAAGAAACTTGAAATCTTCTCGGCCATGATTAATCAACCAACTCTATTCCACAGTGTCGTTTTTTTGAGTAGAGCAGTGTACACGATTTCACATGTGAACAAATGGAGGAACTCTCTCAATTTGCTCACATTCTACTGTAGAACAAAAAATAATTCTACGTTATTCCATCTGTTTCGAAAATACTAGCCTTAGTACTGCGTTATGTAAAAAAAAGTACTATACCTCAACTTTTACTGTCCGACGAATGAAGTTGTCAAATATTGAATCAATTATTTATTAATTATATCATTTAAAGTATGTACAAATATATAAAAATACGTAATACTTTTATCCTAGAGTGAGACTATACTTGACATTTTCATGCACACTCAAAATGATATATTTATATAACACACACGAAAGGTTGTATAACAGCTAATTATTTCCTCTCTTTAGGTAGTAGATATAAAATATTTTGTACTTACTGAACGTATTAATACGGGTATGTGTGTGACAACGGCAACACACAATGAAAAGATACTATATGTAGTATGTAGTAGTATAGTATCATACAACACATTTTAATTCTTCATAACAATAGAAGCTACAATAATGCTAGTAAACTAAATATCTCCGCTCGTTAAATGCAATTCAAAATCTATAAGATATATATATTACAGTAATTACTTATTTTCAAACAGCTGATAGCAGAGTACTAAGTGGTCGGAAATCCAACAATTCAACTCGGTGGCTTAGTTTTCGAATTGAAACAACGAAATCAAAATATTACTGATTTTAAAATTGATTCACATGACACACATGATGTGACATCATGGCAATCTAAATTGAAATAAACTTTATTGGATTTTTAACAAATCTTAAAATAGGGGCCAAAGATAAGACCTTTAGTTAAAAGTTTTAACTGCATGTTTAGGGAAATATGCAGCCTATTCAATACACCGTGTATGGACATCATGGGGTCATGCCACTTGACCCATTTGTATCACCTTTGTACAAAGTAAAATTCAATTTTTAAAGGCGACTTCACTGACTCTTCCAAGATTACGAAAAATTTTGATTTTCCTAACTCTCTTGATCTTCATCCTAATTGATATCGAATTATTCATTGCTTCAAGTTTTCATGAATTGTTGTCATACCTTTGACCTTGTCTCGTGTCAATGTGACTTAGTTTGTAACTGATTCAATTCATGATGAGCTTCAAATATGATATATTCGAGATTATAAATAACTGTACCTAAATAGCATTTAATGTGAAGTAACTTACGTACAGAAGTCTTAAAATTTCCAGTGCGAGGGGATGTAACAATTTTTATAAGAGTTAAAAGTGGTTTGAATTCAAAATAATGTCAATGGACGAAAATGCTAAACAAGAACTTTGAGCTGTAATATTTGTTTTCCAAACATTACTAATCCCCATAATCCCAAGTTTAAGCATGAACGAGTCAAAGTTCAATCAGCTTTAGGGACTTCCCATGTGCTTCATTTGATCCATTTCTCAATTTGAGTTTATTCTTCAGTGATTATAAATTTAAAACTCTTAAAAGCTATGAGAATATGTGTAATACTGATTTTACATCAGTGAATCGACAAAGATCTCAATATGCCCATTCTAGTAAAAATGATTTGTTTCTCTGTGTGAAAGGATTGTCTTATCGTTTACAACTTTTCTAATAATGATATTTGAAGGATAACCATTTCCCTTGTCTTTGTGTCATGTCAAAATTCACTGATCTGATCTGTGGAGGACTCAACTAGTACTAGTAGTATGTACTTCATAATATCCTAGAAATTGAGTGTTATTTTGTAGCATTTCGACAACTCAAACTTTTCCATAACCTTGCAAAGTCTTCTTCTTCATCTGAAAAAGTTCTTCAGGGAAAACTAACTACAAAACTTGTCAATTAGTGTGTGGATTCCGTGAAATGTACTTTAGGCAGTGTGTGGTACATGTTACAAGTAAGGATTATGACAAAGGACTTACTCAACTTTCTGTATTATCCCATACACGTGTGCAAGTTATTCCCTAAAGAAAATGAAAGTGGAACAAAAAGATGTTTCCAAAATCTTTTGTTATCATGTACATTATTTCCACTTTAATTCATTCTCTCCAAAAACATGTTTCAGTCAACTTACTTTCTCTCAACACCTGTTCATGAACTCATGATGCACAAAATGAACAAAAGAATTAAGGATTTTTGTTGTCAAAAGACATATTTATTTATGGTGTGAAAATGATTCCCAACTTGTAATCACGAATTAACCCAAGCGTGCTCACAACTTGTGAGTCACAAATGTTGACCTGATGTCAAGTGTAATATAAACGGTTTGGATTCTTCATATACTTTTAATGACACAATTAATAAATAATTTATTCAATATTTGACAGCTTTCATTCGTCGAATGCGAGGTAACTTGAGATATACTTCTCTGCTTTTATTCTTATGTAGCTCATGTGCCTCAGATTTTAGTTTTTGTTGAAATTAAAGCACTGGAAAATGATTAAATTATCACTGACTACTGGAATGTGTGGACAAGATCCTCTCGTTCATGAAAGAAGGACTTTCATCCCTTGAGAAAAATGGAGACTTATTACTTGGGGAAACTAGTAACAAATATGCCATCATCCAAAAATTTTACCATGAAAATTTTGATATACGAGATTGTACAGTTTCTTAAAATATAAATTAATTTTTAATTTAAACTGTTCATCAAACAACATGTAATACAGAAATTAAAAAATGATCACGCCTGACCCACTTTCCTACATTTTCTCATTACTTTGTTGCACATGCTTTTATCTCATGTAAAGATGATACTTGACTCAACTTGAGATTCTCAAGGCAATCTAGCTCAAAGGGAAAACATTAATTCTTCCTGTTTACACGCTAATGGGAAACAAATATTAATTAATAAAAAAACATCAAGTATGTAGTTAGTCTGCATTTGTAAATGAATTCCCATTAGAAAACAAATCATGTCAAAATTTGTCAGTCTTCATATTTTTTGTGACTCACACAAGTACTTACTGTTTTTTGTTCTACACACACAACATTTTCATTGTCCTCTTACCCTCATAAAAAGTTATCAAAAATAACGGACCTGTCGATGATGGCCTTGACTAACGGCAATAGACATCAAATTGAGAGTTTACTTTGTGTGTGTGTGTGTGTGGGTCTTCCAGACTACTACACATTTCAATGTATTCCAACAAACAACATCTTGATATAATACATACTCCACATCTCTGTACAATTTCTTTTTCTGCCACAGACAACCAAGTTGTGCTGATCAAACAAATGATCCACTCGCTTTAACTGTAACTCGCTCATCTCCGGTGCAAAAAAAGAGAGAAAAAAATATGCAATTTTCTCCGAGCTGCCCATTTCTCGTCCGCTTTTTTATTCACACAGTCCTACATACATACTATATTGGAGTAGTAAGTACATAGTCCTGTGTGTGGTGGTAATATAATATATTTCATAAGAAAGAAATTTTCAATCTCTCCCATGCTTGGTATTCCTTTACACGATCCCACCTCCCTCCCATTTCAAGGAGAAAGTAATCTGACTGTCTCCGAAAAAGCCTCGCTCTCTCACTGCATATGTATTTCCTCTTGAACAAGAGGTGATTTCCCCTACTTTTGTGACCCACTGTGCTCTACTATACAATCCTCTCTCTCTGTACACACAAAAGTACCAATACAAGGTGTGCCGTACATGTACACACACACAGCAGTAGCACAGGGTGTACACCGTGTAATTTAATAAGAGAGCAGCATCCATATATAATTCCGAATCAAGAAAAGCACTTTCATTCCCTTCTTCCTTTTCATTGAAAAGAAGCTCCGGAGGCAGGACAAAAGACCAAAGATAAAAATTGAGATTATTTCTTAGAAAATTCTAAGAAATGGATCAATCCCTCCTTCTCTATCCTCCATCCTCTCTCCCTGTCTCCTCTCCATGAGTTATACTTTGAATATCCAATTGTAAGTATTTATGCATACAGATGTAGGGACTGGAAAAGAAGGCACACACATTGACAACCAGCCTCCAACTTTCTCTCCACTTTTCACCCTCTCTGTTCTGCTCTAACATGGATAGACACATGTGAGTCTTTAGGCTACAGATTTTTAGGTCAAGAGACACTTTGCATCCACACCCACCCACATACAATGTGGTATGGAATGTGTACAAGAATGTGGTCACACATATTCCCCCCCCCCCCCCATCAAAAATTACTACATTTAAAATTCCAAAATGTCCCACTCAAACTCATTCTCCAGTTTTCCCCGAATTGTGTGCCAGCCCTCAGGATTCGGTATGGTACATCTGAGTTTGTGGGACATGGATGGAGAAAATGTGTCACCCATGGTGTCATACCCTTATTTTTTCTTCATTTGACAAAATTTATTTTCTCTCCTCTTTTTCACGCATTGCATTAGTAAGTGGTCGTTGCTAATTTATAAGGATTTGATGAATTAAAAAAATATTTCAAATTTAATAGACCTGTCACCCTCCTCCTCTTCTTCACACGTCCGTTCTTCTCTTATGTGTATGTGTATGGGAGAAAACTTACCATTTAATCTGATGATGATGATGAGCATACGAAAGTAACAACCTCCCACGCGTCTCCCCTTTTCTTCTGACGTCTCCTCCATTCCACCCTGCCCGTCTGTACGTTCTCCACCGCTATAAGATAATGTAAAATTTCTTTACCCCTTTAACAGGAGGTTATTTTATGTAGGGAGAAAAGAGTGTTTGCTGGATCTCCCTTTCTCTCCGTCTTTCTCACTCTCCCTCCTCATCCATTTACTTTGTGCCCCATTCTTCCACCCACCTCATCTCCTCCTCCTCTTCCTCTCTCAGCGGAGAGTGAAAACGAATGGAACCTTGAAAACATATTGTCTCTATAAAATCCCATCACTTTATTCACACTCTCTCAACTCCCAAATCCCACTCCAGACCAAGTTGTACCTATGCAAGGAGGGATATATGGAAAAACTCATCCTCAAATTCCATGCCACCTCCACATACACACACACACACAATTTCACACCATTAGTTTTAAGGGTATACCCTGCACTGTGCGTGTGTGAAAGGAAGATTTGCATTTTTGACTCTCTCTCTCTCATTTTTCCAGAATCATATTATCATGTCAATGCATGTGTGCTCTCCCTCTCTCTCTCTTGACTCATGACACGAATCGATAGTCTCAAAATGCCCGACACATTTGAATTCTTCCATTTCGTGTCATTGTAAACGAATTGATCTGGCACACACACACATAACCTGGGGTTTAAAAATATTCTTTTTTCCCTTCCAGCTAAAAGCTAAGCCATGTCTCATGTCAAGTCATCATCTTTTACCTATGCCGGTGTAGTCTACTTCCTTTCTCTCGCTGTCTTTATCTCTTCCTTTGTGAACACATTCGGGGTTGAGAATTGGGATTAAATGAAACTGCATTCTATTTTAAATAAATTATAATTATTTTGCTCATCACAATAATATTGCATTCTACATGTACTTTGGTGTGGGTAAATGTATGAGCTTTAAAAAAACATTTTGCTCCCATATAAGTAAGTATAACAGATCCCTCCTTTTCGCATAAATAATGCAAGTAAAAGTGTACATCGTTATTGTGTGTGTGTTTAAAAGTGATTACGCAACTAACTTTTTGGCTTTAAAGGGATTTACTGTTTTGTTGCATGATGTGTTGACTCTGGATTTTGCCTGTCAAAAACAAATGAAGGTGACAGGAGATTTCCTTCAAGAACAATTCAATTCAATTCTCTGAACAATTTTCTCTCTCTCTCTTTAAAATACAGGGATGACAACGATAAAGTGCGACACGTTAAATGGTTAATATCTCAGAGACAATTTATTTCCCAGACTTGAAAAGTTGTAC
>WJFB01003088.1:0-14814 GCA_009870185.1 Pygmarrhopalites habei
ATACGCCGGAGAGTAGCGACGATCGAAAATCTGACACAAACTTCCGAAATCGGCGTTTTTCGGAAAAAATGCATGTCCAGATCTCAGGCAATTCAAGACGTAAAAATCTAATTTTTGGTATACAGCTTCCATTCTGATAGCAATCACAAGAATAAAATTAAAATTGGACAATTTTCAAAAAACCAAGCCTGCAGGTCAAAGAATGTCAAAAAAGGTGTCTGGAAAAATAAATTTTGTCATTTGTTGCGCTGTGAGTTCCCACGAGTGTCCATGCTGACCTCCCGCCCCCAAAATAATTCTAGACAATCTTGAGAATACTGACTACTTCGGGTCAGAGAACAGGGAAATTTCATGAGTAATAATCGGAGATACAGCCAATGAAAGTTGTCAGAACTTAGAAAAATCATCCTGTAGAAGGATATTTCTATTCAAACAGGCAAACACAAATTGTTGTTGTTGTTCCAGACCAAAAGAAGACATCATGGAGTATTGTGTGATTTGACATGGAATTGATGTTGACGATGTCCTCTTCCAATCCAATCCGATATGAAATGTGTGTGTGTGGATCATCCTTTCCTTGAATTTTGTGGTCTCCACCCGCGTCCCAACATTTTTTTGACATCAAAGTCAACATCTGTCAGTCGGCTCATTGACCAATATGCATTCAGATGAACACACACATCCCTGAATTCTTTATTGTCCTCCTCCTCCCTTATCCAGGCACACAAATCACGACATTTTTCTACTTTCCTGAATCCCTCTTCATCTCCCTTTCCGATGTATCCACTGAGAAATAGGGAGGAACAATTTCCTTTGTCTTCATCATTATTCATAGGACATTCCTTGGATAGATTTTATTAGACACTTTCCCTCTCTCTCGATTCAATGTATATAGCATTAGGTATTCTGGATCACACACGAGATCCGTCAACTATGGTAAATAGAATTATCGTTGACTTGGAGTCTCCTCCAGAAAAAAGGGGGTAGCCACAAAAAGTTTTTCAATCCAATTATGACCATCAAATTGGTCTTTGATGGGATTTCCACAAGGATTATGGATTTTTCTTGAGCATTAAATGGACCACTTAATCCATTTGACTAAGAAGGAGAAAGAGGAGAAGGAAAAAACTTTGCCTAAAAGGGCACTTTCCAGACACACACAAACAGGGATAAAGAGAGAGAGAGAGACAAAAAAGGAAGGGAGGGAGTCAAAGACCCCGAGTCTTTGGAGAGGAATTTTAATTTAATCAAGCCCCTAATTTAAAGCAGCTCCAGTTCTCCGCTTTATTTTGTGTGTGTCTGTACAGGAAAAACTCCGTTCCTGTTCATTTTATAAAAATAATATGTGAATATTTAATCACTTTACGAGACCCATTTTAAATTCCCCAACACTTTTCATTTAATTTGGCTCTCAGGAGAGGAGAAGGAAAAAATTAACTTGGAAAGAGTGAGACAAAGTATTAGCTAGGGAAAAGAGGAAGATTAGAGAAGGAAAGAGGAGGAGAAGGCAAAGGAATCGACGATGGAGATGATGAAAAAGAGTTTCTCTGAGGCCAAGTTTCCAGCCAAATTTTTTTTCTCTCGTTTATAGCTTCAGGCTGGAGCAGTTAACATTTTGTAGGAATATGCAATTTCTGTACTGGAAAGGTGTATTTTTTGCAAATTCTACAAAAATCTAAGATACAGATGTTTGCTCAATTTCATCTATTCATGTTCGGCACATTTTGATCGTCTTTGACCAAAAATTTCCTGAAAACTCAAAATGAATTTAGGTACGAATGTTTCTCTCTCTCTCCGTTCCACGCATGAAACTCTTCAGTGGAGAATAAATTTGGACAATGAATGTGACTCTCTCGCTATGCCATTTTTTATATATTATATCTGTTGAGGATTTCATCCCAACAAAACAAATGGAGCAATAATAATGTTCGAACTAGAGCCAAGGCGACCTGCATCAAGAAAACACGACGGATTCTGACCTCAACAGTAACTGACTCGGTACTTCGTAATAAAAATTCTTCATTTCCCTTGACAATGTTGAGGGCACAAAACAATTCTTGTTCGGCAGGCAGGGACAAGAATGTGTGATTAAAATCAGTTGGAAATTTGGGTGATACATCATATACAACAAGGAAGACAACATGTATACAACAGGTATATTGAACTGAAGCCAGAAAAAGTCAATGTACAATGAGAGAGAGAGAGAGAGAGAGCATGGATGGATGTAAGACGAACCAAAATAAAAATACAATCGGACAAACGAGCATCTTGTTCACTTGAAAATCGACATCTCAACTCCTCCTTCTCCTCTCCTCTGCAAATAAATAACTCGGAGCCTCTTCTCCCATCCTCCTCCTCCCGAGATATGAGTAATGTTCAGTCAGCCGCCTGTATCCTTCCATGAATTACCCACTAAACAGTGTTCCATTGTCTGTGACCCCCATTTGTTTTCATTCAAACTATTAAGGAAGGAGACTAATTAAAATTATTTCCTTCCTCTCTCTCTCTCTTTCCCTGCGTATGTTTTGCATGTGTCTTGTAGACTAGAGACGATGTCGGGGAAAAGGAGTCGACTTGTACAAAAGTTTGTGGACTTACACCGGAACAAAGACTACTCAAAGATTTTAGAATTATTTCAAAGAATCGTGGAGACAGGGAATCAAGCTGAAAAGACAATCCTTCGATCTGTCCTTTGGCCTGCCCCTACAAATTGGGATTTGGAAGTCCTCTCGGGTTTCATATTGTCCAGGGACATTACTAATCTCTTCAGTGTCGGGTGTGGGTCAGGTCTTTTGGAATCGTTACTCCTCCATTGTATCCAACAACAACAACGGAATTGGCAGCCATGGGAGTCTTCTCTAGAGGATTGGGATCAAATACCAGAAATGACTGGGATCGAACAAGAAATTAGTTATGGGGAGGGAGAAGCTGGGGTCAGTGATTTTGAGGATCCAGGATTTAGTCAGAAAGAGAATATTAATGTGAATGGAGGATGCAATGGAGTTGGTATGGATTTAGTGACCAATCGTCTGGAGAATACTTACGAAATAACGAGTGAAATGGACGAGACCAAAAATGTGGACACTTTCGCGGACCGTGTTGACCTTGTGCCTTTTTGTGAAGAAGACGTGAGTCATAAAGTCGAAAGTACGAGTGTTGTCGTGAAGATCAATGATTTAGCAACTAAAAATGTGAATGGATTCAAAGCGGAGGACAATTCTGTGAAAGAAAATTGTAGTGTTGAAAATTTGATCGTCAAAAATGAAGGGATTTTAAATGGAGGAGTTAAAGAAAATAATGTGGAGACTAACTGCATAAACGGAGAGTTAAATGAACTGGACGCTCGGAACGAAAAGGTCATTGAGTTAAATCAAGTGAAGACTAATGAGGCAGACTGTAAAAATTCTATGGTCCATGTAGAATCCAAAGTTAATTTACAAATCGTCGACGATGAAACTGAAAACATAATAGTCAATGGAATAGAAACGGAGGCCAAGAACGGAGAAACCGAATTTGAGATTGAAAACGAGGTCAAGGATGAAAATAAAAAACTTACAACTGTGGTGGATTTTGTGGGTAAGAAAATAAACGGACCAATGACCAATGGAATCGAACATACAGTCATCCCTAGTCTTACACAATTAGTGACAAACTATTTGAAAAAACAGAGTAATAATGTCGACGAGACTCGTAATGTGAATGAAAAGAGCAACACTGAACACGATCAAACCAGTTGTATTGAAATAGTGACAAACTGTGTAAAAATAGAGGCTCTCGCACAAGGAAATTCGTATTCGTCTAATGGGAATATAGAGTGCGGTCATCAAAATGGCAACAACAATATTGTCGAAAGCGACAATTGTACGGATGAAGTAAAAGGAGAATCGGATCAAAATGTTGACAAGGAAATTAAAACTTATATCGAAGATATCGGAGAGAATTATTCACAGGAGACCAGTAAGGACTCTACGACAAATTTCGTAGAATCAGAGACTACTGAAAACGTCGCCGACACCGAGGTTATTAATTGTGTGGTGTCAGAAAATCAAGTCGAGGCGACAATCGCCGTAAATTCAGTGACTGATAATACGGACAATGTCTGTCCAGGTGAAAATGTGGAGATTCATAATGTGGATGAAAGAGGAGAAGCCAAAATTGACACCAAGAGAGAGAGACTCAATGGCCAAGAAAGAATTCATTTAAACTCAGAATTTAACAACGAGACGACAGTTACGAACAGAGTAAATAATTTTGACTCAGAGACAAATGGATTAGACAACGATGAGATGACAAGTGCGGATTGTATCCTGAATGATTTTTTGGACACAAGTTTTGAAAATTCTTTTCCTCAATCAGAAGGAATAGATCAATTAAACTGTTCCAATTATCCAGTGGAAGTGAGGTTGACAGGAATCGAGATTGACTCATCTTGGTGGGAGAGTCCTTACTCTCCTCCCACTTTCCTCCCACTTCGTTATGTCGGAGAAAATTTTTCCACGGCCACTGCATTCGGAAGTTACAATGATCTTGTAATCTTTTCCTATTTTAACAATATGAAAGCTTTTGCTCACTACCTGAAACTGTTCCAAGGATCATATGTCGTCATTATCGGTCCTACCGAGGAACATTACTGTGCTCCAAATCCTCTGGATTTGTCCACTCACCCAGACTTACCCACAACAGAATGGCACAGAATTTTGCTTCAACGATTTGGTCTACAAGTTGTGGATTACATCGCAATTTATTACAAAATTGCTCATTACTCATACTACTGAGAGTCCATAGCAAATTCGGATCTTTTAAAATCAAGAAATCTATTTATAGTTCAAAGAAAGAAAAATTATTCCGATTTTATTTTTGTGCTCTCCTTCAATTTTAATATCCATTACAAATTGACTCCGTCATCCGAAAAATGTGGATTTAGAAGGAACGCCATAAATCTAAACTGTGTGACACAGTTCAATCAGAATTATCCTTTTCCCGGAAAATTGTTCTTACCTATTTAAAAATCCCCTTCAGAAAATCACTAACTGACAAAAACTTTTATTATAATGTTTTTTACACAAAACTTTGGATTTAAATTTAGAAAATTATGAGAAAGTAGCTCAACAGGACGAGACGGTACATGACAATTTATGTAATGTATTCTTTACGCATTTTATTTTGACATCATCCTCTAAATTTAATGTCTTCCATGGTTCCATGCGTCCAACTCTACTCAGTCATCATCTGATCGTTTTGTCAACAAAGAAAAAACTCTACACTGTAATTTTCTTACCAATTGTCATCATCCAAGCAAATAAATTATTAAATTAGAGTGATGGTGAATTTATTTTTAACCTTCTCTCTGTAGACTCCCTGGATACGAATTACGAATATATTGTGCAAATCTGAAGGAGTGTCCAGTGTAGAAAAATGATAAATGACAAGAGTAATACGTAGAGACGTACAAGTTTCACAGGGTGTAAATACATGTGTAGAAATACACACAACAGTTAACAAATATGTGAGTGTTTGTGTGGATATTTAAATATGTAAAGAAAAATCGTTCGTAATTGAAAATGAGGGGAGGGGGAGGAAAGTCTATTATGATAATGATGCAGAACCGTTGGGAACAAAGAGGAAAAGTGATTCTCACAATTTATTTTCTGTGTGTGTGTGTATATATAGTGTATACACACAATACACACTTCTTCCACCCTGTCACAATTTCCTCTTAGCTTCAACTTGTAATATAATTATGTTTACACGTATAGTATAGTATCTCATGACTGTGTATAAATATACAGATTATATTTCACAGCTGCTTTTATTTTAAATGTGAGTCTAATAAATAAAAGAGAAACTCTTTTTTTCTCCTTAAGTTTACCACATTTCCTTCAACTCTCTCATTTCTATTGGCATCTCTATCAACTCTTCCACCCACCACCTTTTGTCCACATCTTTCTTTTTCCCAAATCCGCTTTGCTGAAAGGGTCCTCATCATCATTTTTAACTTTTTGAGGCCGTCGAACCTTCAAGTCTTTCTCTTTACACTTAAAGTCTGGTCTTTTGATAAAAACAGAGAGTCTTGTTTTAATTTTTTGACAGCCGTTAGATCCTTACAAAATGATATGATGATGAGAGTACACATTGTAACAACAACAAATTTGTACAAGATTATCCTATCATCCCCCCAAATCTTTATTCATTTTATGTATCGTTTTGAAAATGAAAATGTGATTAAATTTTTTTAAACATCAAAATTTTATACCGTACTACTACTACATCATACACAGAGTATGTAAGGGAAGAGTGTGGATAACTCTAGTCATTAATAAATCCACACACACAGACACACACTACTGTACAGTAGCGGAGATTTTAGTGTGGGAAACGAACAATAACGTAACCGTTATTTTTCTCTCTTTCCCTATCAACGCTTACTCGTACTTTCGTATCAACTTTTGTTATACCAGACTTGATTACGAAGCCTTACAAGTATATATAGGTATACGGCTTGTACACAAAAAAATTGCAAACTTGTTACAGAAATATGGTAGAAACAACAATTTATAACTGTGTATATAAACACGCACTCCCATCTGATCTCTATGAGACTGTGTTAGTTCACACACACATAACTTTTGAATCCTCTCTCTCTTTCTTTTGTCTTTTGAGTTCATTGTGAGTATGAAATAAAAGCTCATGTATTGGAATATGCACGATCTGCCGCCTCATCAGAATAGAATAGAGAAAAAGTATTTCACACATTCATTTCTTTTTCCAAATTCTTTGCATTTATAATTTTCACTCTCTCACAGCCTCATTAAAAAAATCTTGCGTTTACTTTTTCTCATTGTCACAATTAGTTGACTGATTTTATCCGTCATTTGACTCCCCCAAGAGTAAGAGAGGAACACACACACAATGAGAGAGGGAGAGAAGTGACTCAGTCATTCTAGGAGTAAGGTAGTGTGACAAATAAAATGTTTACAACCTAAAAAACATTGGTACTTTTTTTCATCCATTGTAAAATCTGCACACCTAGCATAGCATAGGGGATAATAAATTGTGTAAAAAAAGGATTTGTGTTGAAAGCCGGTGGCAAGTTGGATTCGCATATTATAAGGTAGTAATAATTTTTTGTGCTGAGTAAGTGACTTTGTGTTTCATAATTATCCTTCTGATTAGTCACATCATCAATAATAGGAGAGCATCTTAGTTTGGCTAGATTGAGAGAGAGGTGGGGGAGGGAAAGAGGATGACTCAGACTCTCTTCCTTGTCTCGTTGAAAAATCAATGGGTTTTTGGCTGGGAGCTGTGGATCTAAAATGTACAGCCTCAACTACGACAAGAGGCTTTGGCTGTAAGTGGCGTGGATGCAATTTAACATTGTGCTGTGAGGAGGAGAGACTGCACTTAGTGCACGGTAGATAGACAAAGTAGGATAAATACATTGTTGAGGATTAAACAAGTCTGTGATTGAGATCTAGATAACGGGACTCGGGGAGGAGGAGGAGGAGGACTCTCTTTCCATAAAGAGTGGAAAGAGAGTCTTCAAGTGGCACACGTTGGTTCAGTGTCCTGATTTTCATCTCATAAATGAGAGCATGTGTTCTGAAGCGCTTCGCCACTACCCAAACGCACACTACATAATACCCTTTTACCTGTCTCTGTCTCTCTCCCTCTCTCACACACAATACACACTCTAAATGCCCTTACCTGTCTCTCCATCCCCCTCACAAGACACACGAAACAAACTGAATGGAAGACACAGCTCTGCTTTTTAACTGTGTGTGCCTTGCACTGTTAAGCTGAGATGAACAATACAGTCGAGTGCAAAGAGTGAAAGAGTTTAAACCCCTGTCGGCTTGGACGTGCGGATCAGGCTAATATTAATATTATTATTACACTCATCAGTGTGTGTGTGTGTGTGTGGGTACTCAAAACTCCTTCCTCCTCCTCTTCTATCTACTGTCTTATAACTTTTACTCTTGGATTGAGTCTCCCAGGATGCACAGGAGTGAGTTGGTTTTTTATTTCAAGATTATTCTGCACCAGCAATAACACACACACACGCTCTTCAGTCTCAGTCTCTGATCCTTCACACTGATAATAAATATAACCACGATTAACTAATGTGCATTGAAGGGTGGAGGAGTTGAAACCACCCTCACTTACTTTACTACTGTCCTGTGGTCGAAGTCTGGGTAGTAAGAGTAAACACACACACGTCATATAGTACACTCTCCATACAGTACAACAGTACACATGGACTCAGGCAGACAGGAAGGTGTCAGTAGGAAGTGCCGAGTTCTCAACGAGAAGAAAAGTTAAAATCTCACTTCATCCGCCACTGTAATACACATCCTACAGCCGACCGACAGCAGCAACAGAAGAAAAGTGATAATTCTATTGTTCCCTTCGGCTTAATCACAACCAAGATCATGGAATTCCCGACGTACAGTGGGAGTACACTGAGTGCTAGTCTACCCTTCATTTTCTTCCTCTTCCAGTTTGGTAAACAAAAATTTGTATTTATTGACTCCTCTTTTCTCACGACTAAATCGTTTTTTTCTCCACATCTTTTTTCATACATTTTGAATGTATGTATAACAGGATATTGCAAAAATTAAAGAATTGACATTTCCTTCTCAACAAAATTATTATCAAAGTGTGGACGGTCCTACTGTATTTGTTAGTGTGTGTGTGTGGGTAGATACGAGAACCGTTGACATGGTCATGGTTGACACAGAGAAAATTGGACTGTGGGTCACAAATCAAAATATGTCAAGTGTCCTGACATGGACAAAATTGAGATTCCCGAGAGGGAGATAAAAAGCGAGTTTCCTACAATACATATATGACAGGAGGAAAGAGTGTGTGTGCGTGTGTGTTCTTTTTTTGATATTGTGAATATTCTCCAGTAGACAGTATCAACGGAAAATTTATGTTAATAATTTTATTTTTTTTCTCCCTTTATCCTGGGTGTGTGCAGGTGAAGCCATAAGATGTTACCAATGTTTGGATAAGGTAATTTCGGGAAAAAAACAAGTTTGGGATGCATGCAATGTACAGTAGATTGTGGAGGTGGATTTTGCAGAGAGAGAGAGAGATTGGTGTGGGGCAGTGTGTGAGTGAGGGGTGTATCAGTGGATTTATGGCTGTATAAAGTATAATACGGAATAATCATAATGTTTTTTAATATTGTTTTCTCAGCCCAAATCTCACGAACGCCATTTATCATGTTCTTCTTTTGACAAGTCAAATTCAAAATTCCATGCAGACTGTGAACACTCAACATTCTGCATGAAACGAGCTTCCAGTCTCCAACTCAGTAACGGCAGTAAGTTCAAGAACAATAACCATCTTCTCTCAAAAAAACTGCATATACAATATATGTGTACACATGTAGTCTGTATGCACAAAATGAAAATTGAAATTTCCAACCATTTACCATTTTTATGAGGTTCTCCTTTCTCCCCCTTCCAAAATATTATATTATATTTCGAGGACCAGTGTCAGTCAGTTTACTGACATGTCCAATTTTCCCTCCTGTGATATATTATCTCGTTGACACGCACTTTATTTTGCGTGTACACAACACAACGTCTGCCATTTTTTGTATATATTTTCATTTTGCAAAAAATTTCTCTTTACTCAAATACACAGCTTTATCAGACACACAACTCTATCAGTTTTTCAACAACGTCCCAAATATTTTGGGGATAGCTTTATCTCTTTCAAAAAAAATAGTTTTTCCCCAAGTAGACAAACCTGACTCAGAAATTATCTTATCGGATAATCTCCCAATTTTGCCAAATTGTCTGAAAAGTGTGTCTAGGTAGGAAATAATTATAGTTTTCTTTTTCAAAACTTGTTATATTTTCAAGCCCTCTTTACCTTGGAAAATTAGGGATTGCCCCTTTATGAAGTATGAGAAGAGAATGAAATTAGTTGGGATGTAATGGCAATTAATACGTTGTGGGTGTGTGGATTTTTTGCAGCTGTGATCCGAATAGCAGTGCACAAGTGTGCTGACCAAGCTCAGAAGACAGTGATTGAGGATGAGACGGGTTCATTCAATTGGGGGAAAATCATTCACAAGTACATTTATAATGATGGTTGCTACTCTCATCCCACACACTTCATGCTCACCACGGAAACCACCCATTGTTTCTGTTCCACAGACTTTTGTAACGGATCCCCTCCCCACAAACATCCCCCTCCCCTCCTCCTTCTCCCACTATCATTAACCCTCCTCATCCTCCCCCTCCTATTATGATTTGCCCTCCTCCTTACATCATCACATTCTTCCATTATGAGAGCCTCTCACTCAACGTCAGAAGACAGATAAAATGTGTCAATGCAAAAAGGAATTCAAACTGGAGGACGACATATTTCTGACGTTAATCCTCATCCTTCAAGAAAAAGAAGAAGAGGAAAAGTTGAGAATGGTCAACTCTTTTTTTTGGACAAAGACTGAATCTTAGTCTCAAGCTCACACACATTCAATTGTACATTGTCAAGACTAAAATGTGTATTAAACTTTTTTCTAATTTTATCATCGTCTACAAAAGTACCTGCTGAAACTTCACACGAGTGTGAGGGAGAGAACACAAAAATGAAGCACAAAGGGAATCGAAGATAAAGAAATTTAATTATTTATTCGTATTAACTCCACTGGATAAGAGCGTCTCTCAAAAGTGTTCAAAGCAACAGCTTTCAGCACACCGAAAAACTGTGATAAAAACGATTTTTTTGTTGTTGAAATTTCTACCATCTTTAATCCTTTACTAATACCTCGTCGTACATATTTTTGTATTAAAATGTATTTTCTAAACGTGAATTAAATATTAGCAAATTTTTATATGTTGTTTCTCATAAAGTTAATGAAATGAAGCATCTGTATCTTGGATGCTCCAGGCAGTTGGCCTATTTATTTCATATCCAGCTAAAAATTCTTATGTGATACAATTCAGTGGCATGTAATCTTCAAAATCTTTTTCATTTATTGACTTTCCTCTTTTGATATTTACAATCTTGATTTTAAGAAAGTGCTATGAATATAAAAAGTAAGCTAATTTAGAATCTCCCTTTTGAATCTACATAAACGTTTTTGGTCTTTGAAAGTTGGGGAAAAGATTCTGGAAGTCACACCTACACACACATTTCCAGTCCAAAAAATTTTGATACTACCACAAATACACGCACTCACAGAAATGAGTATAAATGGAAAGATGAGGGAAGCAATTTGAACCGCCCAAAGCCAACAATTTCATGGCTTATTCAAACAGGTTGTTTATTTCCTCCTCCTCCTCCTCTTCCATGAGAAAATAGTCGGGTCTGAACTTTACCATTCCCGTGTCTGCACACCACTTCCCACCCACACACACACACATATCTATGAAACTTGTGGGCTGCAATTCAGACCCAAATAGCTGGAAAAATTCCCCGTCTTCTTCTTCCAGAAGAAAACATTTTAATTTTCTACTACTTTTGATTACTTTTCAAATCGATGAGACTTTCATTTCGAAAAACGATTCACCCCCACACACACGCACACACATAATGTGTGCCCACACACACCCACACTCAGGTACACACACATCAAACAAAACTTTGTGTAACACAGTGTCTGTCTCCATAACTTATGGGGAAACTATGTCAATTCAAACGGGGGGACCAGACACTGAAAAATAGTTGAACACCATACATCAAAATCACATACACAATCCACCACACACACACACGCATAAAAGAACCCGAAAAACATTCCGCCCTCCCATTGATCCTCATTTCGGGTCAAAATGGGAAATTTTTTTAAATTAACATAAAATTTTCATGACCTTTTCAATTCTTTCTGGATAAAATTTGAATCTTATCCAAAAGTCCATCACAATTTTCCTGATTTACTAGAGAAATGTCAAAGATTGAATGACTAAGGCACAATTTAAATGACACACTCTACACAGGACACAGGGAGTCCTTCATACTTAACAAAATTGATTGCAAAAATGCTGCTTCCACGTATTTAACCCCACTCACTCCCCCGCAATCTCCGTCGAATTTCGACATTAATAGATGGCCCAGCACAAAAAACTGTATTTTCCTCCGGCACCAACACAGACACACACACAAATAAACTCAATTCCTGATTAGCTTCGCTCATTGGCTTCCCTTTCAACTTTGGAATTGGCCCGACTCTCAAAAAAGAGGAAGGAGGAGAGAGGGAGAGAGAAAAAGAGAGATAATAGGAATTTTCCACAGTATTCTCCCCAAATTAATTAAAGTTGAAGTCAAAAAGACTCAATTAATTGTGGAGAAAAGAGTCCTCGTCCTTTTTTTTTCAAAGTCCTTCGTGGTTGTGTCGACTCAAACTGGGGATGAGGGAGACTACGGGCGTTCTCCCTAAAAAATGAGTGATTTTCCTCCTTTGCGGAAACGAGAGAAATGAATCGAGAGAATAGAGGAAAAGATAGAAAAGCCAATGCTATCCAATAGAGAAAGTTCCTTTCCTCTTTCTCTCTTTCTCTTTCCCTCTCTCTCTCTGGGGTTTGTTTCTTTTGTCGGTGTTCACATGGCATGGGAAATCCTAGGGTCCCGGACACACAGTCAAACCCTACCACACACACACTCTCCCTGTGTGTGCGTCTCCCACACTCTCTCTCACACTCTCCGGTTCAAAAAGAAGGACAGTGGAAGGGAATTTTGGTGAAATTCCAAGCCCCATCCACCCCCTCATCCACAATCCGCCACTCGTCCCAGCTTCCCTCACTCTCCGAAATATTGGAGGATCCTTTATCGATCCACCTCCTCCTCCACAGCTACAACTACAGCCTCCGTCGACTACGGCCGCGACGACGACGACGACGACGACGGGACGAGGAGGGGCGGAGGAGGAGGAATATGAAGGACTCCACTTTGTCCGTTAGCCCTTAGAAAACAGAATGAAAAGCAAATGTGTGAGTTGAGTATACGTTGACGTTGTTACCCCTCATTTCAATCGATCATTTCCCCCTACTATCACACACACACACATACAGAGAGAGAGAAAGCAACTCCTTTCCTTTGCCCTCCACTCCAGAGCTGTGTGTGTATGCTGGAGAATCCAGAGTCTCTCTCTCTCAACACACTTTCTCCCTCTCATCCCCCATCCTCTATCTTTCGCTCTCTTTGGAGAGACTCTTCCTCGACCGACTCTCGCGTGTGTGTATGAAGGAGAGAGGGAGAAAGGGAGAAAAATACCTGGCCTTCCAGTCTAAGAGTGGCAGTCAGTCCTCACGGTTCTCCGTCTCTCTGTGTCTCTCTCAATAGCACAGAACAACACACACACATTACTCCCCATTCCCTTATACTGTACAAACAGACACACACACGCAACACAATACAATACAACACAACAAATACACACGTATGCACGTACACTGTCCCACAATATTCCCTCGTATTTTCGACTTTCACTTTACATTCCATTTCCCCTGCTGATTTTCACTTTGGTTGTTGTTGTGTGTGCCTGTGCGGGTGTGTGTACAAGTGCAATATATAGTGCCACCACTGCCAACCAGTGAATGGGAGTGGAGGAAGGGGAAGAATAAAAAGGGAGCGAGAGAGAAAAAGAATTTCCCATTGACAAGTGTTCCCCCCGTCGTCCCTCATCTCATTCGCAGTCTTCATCTCTCAGCATGCAACGGAAATCTGCTCTCCTCTTTAACTTCATCGTCGTCGACGTCCTCGTCCTCGTCCCAGTCTTCTTAGCCCTCTCGTGATGTCCCACACACAAAAGCCTCACTCACATCCACTCCGTCTTTTCCACGTTCATTTCAACCCTCTCCAACTTTCTCCTCCTTCGTTTTCATTTTCATCTTCGTCTTCTTCGTCCTCCTCGACTTGTTCATCTTGTAACTGGTGAGTTGACTTTCTCTTTCCTTCTTCTCCTTCTTCTAAAGCACACACTAATTCACTGTTTTGAATACATTAAAAACTCCCTTTACTAAATGGGCCATAAATAAATCCGACTTTTCACTCCTACTCCCTCCTTTTTATTCTCCGTGTCCTCCTCCTCCACAAGAAAGCATGCTGTATCCCAAACACAAGTCACACACGCACATACAATATCCTCCTCCTCCGAATTTCTCATTACCATTATTATTATTCTGTACAGCTGACTCCCCCTCTAAAATTTGGGTTATAAATTTCTGTTCCTGTCCCTCTGTATTGTGTGTTTTTTGGCTCTCTCTCTCCAACAAGTTGTGGGTCGTTTGAACGTGTGTTTCACTTGATTGTTATTAGTGTAAAGTGACTAATTAAAAATTTTCCTTCTTTTTCATTCCTTCATGAAACTTCCTGGCCTGACCCCTAATCTCTTCTGATTATATTTGATGTAGTGTTCGCGTGTGTGTTTTATAGGTCTGAGTTTTGACACATTCTAATCTCAGTTCTGTTAGCAAGGGATTTGGAGTTAATCAATTAAGTATTAATGTGAGAGGGAGAGGAAGAGGGTGCGATAAAATTTACTAGCATCAGTCTTCAGCTATGATACAAAAGTGATACAATTTTAATCTGGCGGTGGAAAATCCCCATGTAAATTGAGGGATTTAGTTGTGTGTGTATCCCCTTGTGTGTAACATGGAGAGAGAGAGTGTGTGTGTGTGGGTGAGGAGGAGATACCGTAAATGATGAATTAGTGTCCGGGCACTTTATTGTAGCCGGTATCAAATAGTAGCCGGGGCTTTCTCCACTTAATTACATTACGGGGACATGCTTTCACCGGCCAAAATTTCAAAAATTTTGAAATAGTGGCCGAGGCCACTAATTCATCATTTACGGTAG
>WJFB01003089.1:0-14811 GCA_009870185.1 Pygmarrhopalites habei
ATTAATTCTGTACGATCAGGATGTTGTTTTATAAATTTTCTTATACTTTCTTTCGTGTCTTGCATTTTGGTACACAAAATGATTGTTAATAAATCAAATCAGAAGACTGAACAATATCAGGAGATATTATTTTGTTATAGTCAAGTCCAGACCAATTAAAGAAGGACTGTGACAGAAAAAGAAGCACCGAACAGTGTGTGTGTTGGTAGAAAAATATCGAAAATGGAATTATTTTTAACTTTTTTGTAGACCTCCAAACGTCCTTTGCTACAATAAGTCCTAAAAGTCATGGTTTTAGGGAACAACAATTTGCTATGAATGGATTAATTTCTTAGCATTTACATAGCTGTGACTCCCCGCTGAGTACCCTGCCTTTCTTTTTTTAAACTGTGCTCAGAAAAAAAGTATACTCAGACCCATACAAACCCAACCCAACCCGGGTCGGGTTGGGTCATTTTGACCGTCTCTAGTATGTACCTTCACAGCTTCTACACGTTTTTTACTCCTAAATGACTACTGTGTGTGGTGTGTGTATGTGTGTATCTCTCTCTCTGTGATTTTTTGCTCCGTGAAAGTAAACATGAGCCATGGTATGTGTGGATTAAATTGATATATAATGTAATGATTTATACTCTCATACATTGTGATTACGAATATTTTGATACAACCATTCATTCTCTACTCTACACATCGTCTGTGGTAGGCGGGTGTGTGTGGAATTGCATTCATTCTGAAGCGAATCATCTCATGCCTTACATTTTAATCCAGTGAGAGAAGTAACCGTATGCCATTCTCCTCCTCCTGTCTGGATGCAAGTCATATTATGTACAGATCTGTAATATGTAATGGTAATGCCCGTGATTCCGAGAACAATCCACGTGTATTCAATATTTTAGAATGCAAAAAAGTTTTTTTTGAATCTATTAAAGATTTTGCTCTCACTCACACATGTACACTTTTCCTTTCAATGGAACATGACTAGCACCATTATTTAATTCCTTTTTTACTGTAGTCTAACAAAAATAATGACTGCGGAAATACTATGTGCAAGCAAAGGGTGGACACAGCGTGTGTTTGTGTTTGTGTGGGGAAAATGAGAACTGACTGTGCTTTATGTATGTGTTGAATAGGAAGAATACATAATGTGATGGTCTCACGGGGAGTATCAATGGATTTTAAATATTATATACATTAATTTAGGGTGAGGGAGTACGTGTGATACATGTAATTAACTTTGGGGCCTCTGAAATTTATTTTATTTTTATTTATGACACATAGGTCAAGGCAAATTTGCACTTGTGCGAATTTTACAAAAAATGTGTAAATTATTCAGTCATCACACCAGAGCTTTAGACTTGGTTTTTAGTAAAAATAGGGTCAATTTTTTATCCATTGTTGTCACCTTGAATAATATTTTATGGAATTAGAATTAAAATGACACATGATGTAGAAGTGAAAATTATAATAGAATATCTTTGTCCTTGTGAAGGGAATTTTTTGAGAATAAAACAGAACGTATTTGAATGGGAAATTTTTACTTATACATTACTTCCATATCCATTGTATGATGAAATGACACTATACTTTTGAAAAGAAACAAAGGATTTTGGAAAAATGGGAAATTCCAGTTTTCTAAAAGATTCCATTTTTAAATAATGCAAATGAATAATAGCTTTTATATTCTACATTCAATGAACTGTTAAACTATAGGCTCTATTTATTAATTGAAATTATTAACTGTCAACATTTCGAATGTCATTTTATTGAAATGTGTTCATAAACACATTTTTGTCTCCGAGAGAAAAAAACTTGGTAAAAGTACACATAATAAAAAAGTTGACAGGGGCTTGTGTAATGGACAGTTAAAAAATTTTGAGGTTAACTGTCCAACAATTTTATTATTATTATAGTCAAAAATATGATTGGAAATACACTTCAATCTTGAGGATAATGCACTTGGATTTTGTTTTATTCTATTTCTTTATAATAGTATCAAAGTGTAAAACTGTACTACAAAATGCGAATAACATTTTCATCTTCATATTTAAGATGATATAATGGCTCGTATAAATGTCCACTTAGTAGTATTTTACTCTGGCAGGTATAATATAAAGTTCTATCAGATTTCTTCACTGGCAACATTCCTTTCTTAAATCTTCAAGCCGTGATGGTCTCTCCTCGAAAAGAGTTGTTAAACCATTGCGTCAGATGATTGAATGAGTTGTCAATAATAAACAAACTAAAGTTGTCATTAAAAACATTCAGCATCTAAATATTTTCTCTTCAATTCTGCCACATTTCTCTCATCCCTTTAGACCGTGAATGTAGTTGAGTAAATATAATAGAAAATTGTATGAGTACTTTAATTGATGTTTTTATTTTGCCTCCTGAGAATATTTTTTATAATTACTGGAATCTTGTCCATTTTATTTAAAAATTCTCACTTCTTTTGCGTACTATTACATATTGGGAAGAAATTAGCCTAAAAACAAGTCTTGGTGCTGGGGATGCTTGATGTCTAGAAATAATGACGGTAATAGATAATTATGATAAGAGGAGATTAATTATTCTTGACTGAGTGTCAGCACTACTAACTCATAGCAAGATGCAACTTATTTTTTTTATTTGTCTGTCTGCACTTCTCAGTAATTGAAAATGTGCCGGTTAATTAAATCCAGAAGGCTGACAAGTAAAATGATTAATCAATCATCTTCAGTAAATACGAAGGAATGAATGGACACATGGGGGTTGATTTCGTGTGTGTGTGTGGACAAAGTGCGCACTACGATATAGAAATTGCACTGTGTAGATTAGTGCAATTTTCCAAGGTTAATTCCGTAACATCAAAAGCAAACATTTCCAAAATCATGATTAAAAACGAAGACATCCCTTGCATTTACAGTGGTCACTGTTTTTACTATTGAGTAGCACAATTGCATTTTTTACACTGATGGTTTTATGAATTTTAATTACAAAGTCCACTTTTCCATTTAATTGGCCACAATTCGTGTGGATTTAAACTGGATATAGTTTACGATTGACACGGACGAATGGATTTAATGTATAAGTAGTTTTCTTAGTGTTTGGCCATGGTTTTTCCCTATTGTGGGAAAGTAGAGACAAAGAGAGGAGAGAAAAAGTGTGGAGAAACACTGATAAAATACTATCCATTTTTACATTCGTGTAATTACGACTTTACAATTTTCATCCTATGAAATATTGGCGACTCGTCCCGCTACTATTTGCAACAATTAATTACTTGTGCCTGTGTGTTGAGTTGATGACTGACCTTATGTACTCCTATGTAAATTAAATTATGTAATAACAAAGGAGAGGGAATGTGAGACTGAGGAAAATGAAGTAAGTCCCAAAAAACCCACCTTTTCCTTAACGTCCATTAATCAAACACTATATACTCTGTACCCTCATATGATTGTGCAAATACTTCAAATAAAATAATTAATTATTCTCAAAATTATTGTGGAGTACAATACGTCGTGAAGCTATAATCTTTGAACCTGTCGCTAGGATTTTTTAATCAATTAGATGTAAGCGTGTGTCTGTGTGTGTCACTCGGAAATTGCGAGACGTAATTGAAGGTAATCAAGAAACAAGTTTTCCCAGAATCGGTAAAGTACAAAATTCATCTTCCTCCTGGGATACCGTAGTCAATCATTCATAAATTCCAGGAGAACCCAGGGGGTCCTATATCAAGAAATATATTAGTTTTCTTAGGGTGTGGGGGGTTCTAGTACCATTGGTACGGTTTGTTGTGTGGTGCGCAAAGTGTAATAACGTGTTATTATTGTTATCATTATATATTATTTTTATATACAGTGCAATTTGTTTCGCATTCAAATGTGAAAAATTCAAAATAACTATTCACAATAGTCATAAATATTTTGGAAAAAAATCCCCCCGACGGAGCATCAGCATTAAATTTTTTTTGTGATTTTCAACGAAATAGGAATGTAAACAAGTACAGAAAATTTACCTGTAAAGAATCTTCCAGAAACATCCAAAACTACTTCCGTTAGCCACGTCCCCAGTGTACGAGACAGTCATTGTGATTTCTTGGGATTTTGTTTCTTACAGATAAATCCAAAAGTAATTAATTTTACTAACAGGACTACAATACACTCAGCCTTGTAAAATCCAATGAGCTTTTCTTCTTCTTTTCTCCTTCTTCTACACTAACTTTAACATTTGACACTTTGACGATTTCAGACTTGGGATTCACTCCTTCATGTACAAGTACAGGAAACCACAGACACTTGGACTAATATTTTTTCAGTTTGCAATAATTACAAGTCAGTCCTTCTTGTTCTCCTGTTGGTTCTTGCTTTCGAATTCTTGAAAGTTCACATGGTCCAAAGGAGCAGTGTGTATAATATCAGTACACTGTATGTATACGTGCCTTGAATAAATCCCAACAAGAACAAGAACAACAAGAAATTCACTGGGCCTCAATCAATGGGAAGTAAAGACACACACGCCACTATGTATAAAAGAGGTACATGAATAATATTCATTCACTAATTGGGACAGTGTGTTATTGACTTACTAGTAATCAGAGTTAAAAAATACACACTCACTCCATTAGAGATTGTACAATTGATAATCAAGAGCTGATTTTTTTTTCCGGATTTGTTTTTATTCAATCACTTTGTTTCCTAGTAGAGGATGGAGAAGCAGAAGCACGTGGATGATTGACTGTAATATTTTTACGGTATATACTCTCTTACGATAATTACGCTAGTACTATCCTCCTATTATAAATTTTTAAAAAAATTTCTTGTTGTTGTCACTCACTCAGACACTAAGTATCAATTTTGATTGTGTGTGTGTGTTATATATAGTTCAGTTTGGAAAAAATGAATCGTTTGCAATTCTTTGGAACAAATGGTACGACCTAGTATCCTCCACCCATTCATGTACTAATAATAATAGACACACTGATATATTTGTCTTGCTTGAGACAAATGTCTACACACATACACACATAGAATTTTTCAATAGGGTTCTGTACTTGGTGTATTATTATTTACAATATATGTATGCATTGATTGTCATTTCTCTTATTCTTGGCACATGATGTGTCGATGACGACCATACACACTTACTTGCACACACAAGAACCAAATATCAACAACATTAAAAGTCACACACACTCACAGTTTTAATGCCATACATTCGTGTCGACAAGTTAAATTATTAAATGATTATCACTATATCATAGACTTGCTTTCTCCTGCGATGATGATGTTGATGATGTGTGTGTATATTTAGTCTCAAATTAATAAACTTTTATAGTTTCGTTGTTTGGGAGTCAGTTAACCGTGTATGTGATGATGGATTCCTTATTTCCAGTTTAGTAGGAAGATTTTTCAGTACTCACTAGTTTATTCTCCTGATACGTAGATGTGTGTGTGATGATTTGAATCTCAATCAAAATTATTGGCTTTGTTCTTCTCATCCTCCATAAATATTTAGTGTTGATTTCCCTTGGTTATGGATCCCCGTAAATATTATTGTTTTTATTCTCTTGAACTTTGGAGAAGACTCGTGTGTTAGGTCAACGGAACACGGGATACGGAGATGAGAGTTTGTGACAATTAATCTCTTTTATGTAACTCCGTACATTGAATATGGATATTTTTCACTTTTGGAATGTAGACAAGGAAAAGCAGAATGGCACATGTACAATACAGTGGATAATTTTAATTGAGTGTCAAAAAGGAGTTTGTAATGTGAGGCTACTCGCGACTATGAAACAAAAATCGACTCGAAGTTCCAGTTTTCTTCTTCTTTCTTCTTCCCCTTTACTTCTTTTTCTTCTTCTTCGCAATAATTAGAAGACATGGGGAGAAAAAGACAACAAAGAGGACAACATAAACAACAACATCCTCACACTAACAAGTCACACACTTGCTACTCCACCTTAATTAAGTTCAAAGTTAATTAATTGTATAATTTTTTTCAAAGTCACTCTACTCAAAACTCATTCGAAATCAAATGAAATGAGTAATTAAATGAATATTTTATCTCTTTTCTACTCAACTCTGTACACAAATTACATACTGGTCAGACTTTGAGGAGCGAGAGTGTGCTTGTACATACGAGAGAGAGAGAGAGAAATGACAGATCATAGACCACAATTTTCAGACTTGTAAATAATAAACAATAAACAAAAACACACACACTTGCAAAAAAACTTAATTTTCATTAAACATGGTAATTTGTTTTTTTGAAATTTGAAGGCACTTGTTTTTTTCTTTTTCAGTGAGTTGAATGGATCATATCAAATTAGAAATCTCAATATCCACTAGTATTTTTTAATTTATTTGTTTGTCTGATGACGATGGAAGAGATTCCACTTCAAAATCACATTTACTTCCAATTTATTTTCCCTGCACTAATGCAAATGTGGGTGACGACTGTGTATATATACGTATATATTTCACATTTAGAATTAAACTAACACTAGCAGGATTTTCACTTGACTGGTCTTGACTAACTACACAACGATCGTCACTGGTTAATTGTCACACTCTGCACAAAATGTATTTATGTGTGTGGACGGACTGTCAAAATAGAATGTGTGAAATCAGACTTGATCATCTATGACGGAGGATGGATGAGGATTGAGTGTCTGGACAAATCAACAGAATTTGAGCATGAGGATATGGGGATGACAAAAGGTGTGGAGGGATATTAAAATTATATTCAGTTTAGCTGTTTTTTCCTGAGGGAGAGAAGTATAGGAGGAGGGAACTTGACATTTAATGGACATTCATGACAACTCTAGATTTCATACACTATTAAATTGGACGAGAGAGCGTGTGTGCATCTGTGTGATGAAATGAATCGGATGATGGGAGGAGTAGTTATGTCACAAATCCTCATCATTATAATTTAGTTGGCCAAAATTTGAGTGGACGGGATGAATTGGGATGAGGTGACAATGCACCCTGTCACGAGAATCACTTGACAACATGCACACATTCATATTTGTCTCTCTTTTTTTGCAGACTTCGGAAATGAGAGCAAAATTTTTTTACAAACTGTTTTGACTTATTTAATTGTGAATTAAAATGAGACCACAAATTTAATACACGCACACTGAATCCTGTCCACTGATGAAAAAATGATTTTTTCCCACAAGTTATTTCACTATATTTCTTCCACGGTGATTTAAATTATTCACTGTCTTTTTTACTACTCAAGTCAGAGAGCACATGTTAGTTTGTAAACTCTTGTTCAAGTTGAGGGAGCTCACTGATCACCGGAACAGTGTAAATATTATTGTTGTGTCGGCCGGACTGTTTGAGAGAGGGACAGTCTCTGTCCGTCTTTTGGGATTTGGATGGTTGGACTGGGTTTATATTTGTTTGTTATTGTTGGGAGACAGAAGATAGGGGGAGAAAGAGAGGTAGGAGGAAAATATTTGGACTGTGAGATGTGTTTGTGTGTGGACGACCTAGTGGAAGAAGTAGACTAGTATCTGTGTATTCTATCATATGGGGAATAAGACAAGGTCGTTCTTTCCTAGATGATTATTCTCTTTTGAGCTCTCACACCTCCATGCACACACCATATAATAGGGAGTCATCATCATCAACCACCATCCACTCTCAACACAAACTTCTACACACAGGGATGCACTGATAGTGGTTGCAGGCAGGGGAAAAAAGGGACTTTGTTGGCCACTGCATCGTGTGTGTTTGTGTGTGTGTGTGTGTGGAGAGAGGAGAGAGACTGTTCTAACCCCCCACTTACCACCTTCAACTTTCATCAATTTCTGCCTTACCATATTATCCACTCTTTGATTGTACCTCATCAGTATGTATATTCTGTAGTCTTACATTGCTAAACTCCCTCATCAACCATTTTAATTATACGAATCCTCTCTCAATAGGGAAAAAATGAAAAATTGGCTACTTTTTTAAAAAAATTCTTCCACACGCTTCTTAAACGTTCTGTCTTCGTATTCATCTTGAGTTTTTTTGAAAATGAAAAGTAATTTTTGTGAGAAATATGGAAATTAGGAAAATATTTCAAAAAATCTTCCTTCTTTTTTGCGGTCTACTGCAATAAAAATGCATTGTCTTTGTTTTTTGAAAAGATATTGAAATTTTATAGAATATGAAGAGTGAAAAATTTTGGTGCTGATTTCCCCTCAAAGTTGTGTTATATTGAACTTCCACCAAATTTAGGGGAACAGGTAGTAGAAATTTGGAACGTATTTTGCTCTGTGTTTGGGTCATCGAACCAGAAGAGGAAACTGTGTTGATGTGCAATAGTGTGTGCGTTTGTGTGGTTGTTTAAATGTTTTCAAAACAACTTTGACCTTTTCAAAATTGGTTTTTACAACAACCTACCCCTGTTGTCGTCCGATTAGGTTGTGTAGGAAAATTCCAACTCTTAGGTACTTAATATTGTGAGACTAGGCTAAAAATTTTTTTCGCTTCTCCTTTTCATCCTTTGTTTTTCTGAATTGAAATTGAAGGGCAACTCATCCCCTTTATGATATTCTTTCATTCGTCTATTTACCTGTGACTCACACATTTTGTTCGTGTGTCCGTACTGCACTGTACTGTACCAAACATGTAAGGACAACTTTTGTATCCCTTTACCCGTACACACTACACTGAGTGAGCTTTCCCCCTCCATAGCCATCACATTTGCCTATAAGTAAAGTACAACATTTCCTTTAATCTGATAATATGAATCTTTGCCCAGAAGAACGGTTCAGTATTATGGAAATATTATTTAAACTCTCTCTCTCTCTTCAGTACTTGGAGATAAGAAAACACACCTGCAGTTTTTCTCAATTTTATTGGACATTCTTCCACTATTCAAATTGTTCCTTTTCACCAAATCTCAACTTGACAGAGGAGAGAGAAAAATCTTTGAACGACATCAAAACACACGTGTGTGCCTGTGTGTGTGACAGTGTAAAGTACCGTTGGACACACACAATATCCCTCTCCTCATATTTTTAGTCTCATGTAAATTCAGAACTGTTTTTATACTCCCTCCTGAGTCCTGTCATAATATTGTGTATTTAGAGGGAGAGAATATTTGGAATACTTTATCTACAATCTTTTTTTTTATTTTCATTGGTACAGTAATGGGCAATTTGTCAGAAGACTCACCCATCCTCCAAACTACTTTGACTGTATAGAAAGAATACCAATTTATTCAAATGTACATTCAATTCCAAAATCTGCTATTGCAATTGTGAAGCAATCTCTCTCTCTCTAAATGCAGACAAATCTTTTATTACTACATATTTGTGTGTGTGTACAGAGACTGCACAGAGAGTCTAGGAAAATGCAAAGAACCGGTTGACAGGGTATTGAAATGCAAAAAAATTTTCTCTTTTGTGAAAAAAAAGATTTTCTTTTCATTTCATCTTTGATTGTGAGTGGCTGCTCCTTCTGTGGACTGATGTGTAAGAGGAATATGTGAAAGAGATATTTGTACAGAATACAGTACAGTCCTACCTTTGTTCGACCATACCTTGACCTCAGTCATAGTGACTGCAGACGAAATGAAAAATTGTAAAAAATGTGAGTATAATGTTATTTTTTAGCCAGTCGGAAAGTCTTAAGTTATTCTTTGTTCCTAGATGATGATGATGCAATTTTAAATACTTCCTGTATTACATTGGCTACTCTCCTCTCCCTCCCTCAATCCATAAATATATGTAAACTGTAGTCAGTGTGTGTATAAATAATAGGATGTACGACAGGGACCCGGAAATGGGACAAAATATTTTTAACTGACCATTTTCTTTTATCGAGTTAATCGAGTATGACTGAACGGGTAATCATAAAGTTGTCTAATTCTTCCCATACACTTTTTTTGCGACAGAACAGAACAACGCACAAATTAACCACGTCCATATGAATAATCAATTAACAATTAGGTAAATGTCGAGAGAACCAGTGAGCAATAAGACATCATATTCTAAATATTAGAGGGTGAACTTGAGACGCAAGGTCATTCCATTGACCTCTAACAGTGTCTGTTTGTATTTTGTGTGTGATCACTGGAATCATGTCGACTTCCACATCGTCCACATCCTGCAGACACGTTGTTCCTGTCCCAGTCCCCATTATTGTCACAGCTGAACAGAGCAATAAAAACAATTCTGAGGTGCCCAGACAAGAAGCTGTTAGTTTATCACAGGAAACGTTAGACCCACACACACACACATACACACACAGCTAATCTTTATCTCCCATCTACATAAAGAACCGTAAGGTGTACAACATTATGTGGAAATTTGACTGATGCTCCTATTTCATGACACACTACACACGTCACTCCACATTTCATTTATTTTTAGTCTTACAAAAGAAAATTATTTTCTAATTTTAACTCTCCCCTCTTTAAATCCTACTGCATGGATGCAGGGGTGAAAACCTGTGGACATTACAAGTGAATGAAATTTTTTTGCAACAACAAACCAAACAAGGATTCGAAGAAAGTGAGTCAGACTCTTTGACATTTTTCAAGGCTTACTCTCTGTCTGCATGTGCATGTGCATTCTTTTGTGCAAAATTTATTTGTGAGTCATTTGAGACTGTCTCCGGACACCTTTGCTCAGTATGAAGGAGATGAAAGTAAATTTCAAAATAGGCCGATGCTTCCCCATCACGTTATCTGGCACTTTTGACGGACACACTTGGTATGTGAGAGAGTGTGTGTGTCCTGCATGCTCCACGTCCATAATAATAACAAATGGGATGTGAAGATGATCATAAATTTTAAGAGGGGATGCAAAAAAAATTATTATTAAATCCCCCGCTGACTCTCCACATTCTCTTTACTCAGAAATGACGTTGGATTTTTGATAAAGATATCACTCTCTCTCTCCCTCTTGTCTCCACATGCCGTGCTTACGTGTGTGCGTGTGTGTGCAATTACAATGTAAAGAATCCTATTGTTAGCAATATCTATTTGTTTTTCTAATGAAGTAATCTGATTATAAACCAATATAGGAGAGGACGAGCGCAGACACCATGAGCATGACTGTGAGATGACATTTTTCGCGGAACGCCTGACTAAGACTGTATTGTTCAATAAATTTGTGTTCAAATAACCTACGTCACATGTTCATTCATCCTTATTGACCACAAAGAGAGAGAAGAGAGAGACATTGAAAAAGGGTGTATATATTGAGTACTTTTTATTCTATTTCGGATGTGTGTGATCGTCAAGTCCAATCCATCATTGTAATTTGTACATTGGCATAATATTTGAGTGCCTGTTCATGCCCATCGATGATGATGACCGACCTATCTACTTGTCCCACATTCCAAAGACGTGACGGAAAGTTTCTACGGAACAATTATTGACATGTCCAGGTCAAATGTATGCAAATGGGATTACAATTTTTTTCAAATTTCACTTCGGCCTCCCCCCTCCAAACACACACACGCACACACAATCAGAAAAAAACACTTCAAGTGTGTGTACATTATTTGCTTTTCTCTGGTGACCACCTCATGAGCCCCACAAACACACACACACATGGCGTTGATGAGTGACGGGTGACAATCAATAATAAAACAAATTTCAGAGATTGAGATTTAAATATGCAGGATGCATACTACAACTTTTAATTATACGTGTAATTACTAATAGACTCTCTCTCAAATCCTCCCTTCACGTATTAAAGAGACATGGGAAAATCCTAGTTAGGAGAGAAAATGGATGTGGGTTTAAGATTTCCACTTGTCACCTGTCAATTTTTTGATACAGTTACAATGTAAACAATGAGAGTTTGATAGATTTTTGTCTTGAAAGATTACCAACCTCATGGTAAAGAGGCAATATAGAAATGGATAAGACATGTCATGTATAAGATAATGGTATGCAAAATTTTTATGATGTCTTATCCACTAAAAAGCACTAACTAGCTATCCCTAACAGTAAAAATTCAATGTCTTGTTGTTCATCATCGTTCTCTCTTTCTGTTCTATCGCGACCCTGTAAAAAAACTGGTGTAGCGGGATATTTTTTACTTTTTTTTTACTTGTATCGTGTATTAAAATAACGAATTGCTACTATATAGGAATTGGTAAATCCGGATATTTTATTATTTTTCTGACTGGTTGATAAGGGAGCAAGTCATGAAATGAGAGAGAAGGATAAAAAATTTCTATTTTACCGTTCCCCTCTCTCCAACTCTCCATTCCTCTCTTGTCTTTGTCTTTACACACTAAAAAAAATAACGCATTGTTTTGGAAACAACTAACAAGGATAGGAAAAGGGAGGATATGGGAAAGGAGAAAACTGTGAGAGAGATTTTAGGCATATCAACTATCAAGTAGAGAAAATATTGTGCTAGAAAAATTCTCTAATCTAATCGTTTATTTGAACCCATCTGCATTTGTTCTGCATTACATATTAATTACGAAATTGGAATTAATTACTGGAGAACAATAATTGTGAATCATTTTTATAGCTGTACAGTTGGTGATGCAGGATCTGCAAATTTATTATTGTTGGAATCATATACGGCGGAATTCCCAGAAACTGTCATTTTAAACACAAAAATTCTAATTTTTGTAATTAAATCCGTTCCACATAATCATAAACTTGATTTAAAGTTGAGATGGAATGTGATTCCGGTTCAGTTGGATTTTCTAGAAAGTTTTCTCATTCATTTAAATTCTAATTGTTGTGGGTTACCTTTAAAATACTTGCTTATGACTCAAAATCACTGTAAAGTTGCATCAGGCAAAAACTGACACTGCCAAAATTGGGTTAAACTCATCTCATAAAATTTATTTGAGTTGTATACGTGAAAATTAGAATTTTTTTTAAAAAAAAATCAGTGAGGCGCACTCTAAAATTCAATTTAAAGCATTTTTAAAAAATTAAATTTAAAGTAATTTGTTTTGTTGTATTAGAGAGATGCTCAGGGAAAAATTGTTCGAATTTTCATTTTCAGGACAAAAGACGGATATCTTTTTCGTTCAAGGACGAGTGAGCATTTTGATTCTAAAATTTTCCTTTCAAAACAATAAAGCTGTCATCGGAGGAAGGAAAAGAAAAAACCTCTCCATTGAGACGTTTCTCAAAATTCGTGAGTGACCAACCGGAATTCCAAACCACACACACACCGATTCATCATCATTGTTGTTGTTGTTGAGTTGGTCTTCATGAGAAAATAATAAATAAATCTTACGTAATTCTCAATCTCTCCCTTTTTTTGAATGTCCTTGTTCAGGTTCTTCATCCTGTCCAATTCTTTTCTGAATGGGATCAATAAAATTTCGCTTTCTCATTTCTCGTTTGTGCCAATTCATGACTGAGTACCTACTACTTACATATTACACAGATGTACCATCCGACTGCCCATCTCACACTCTCATACTTTTTTCGTGGAATCCCTTTTGTGTCCATCCCAGTCTGTCTACCACATATCAATTTTTTGACAATTTTCATGGAGTTTTTTCACCAGCCGTTAAAAAAACTCAAAGCAAAGCAAAGCAACAAACGATGATGATCTCATCCATTCCATTGACCATTGCTGAAAAAGGACTTGTCACGATCTCCTCCTCAGCAGTTAATTGTGGCCATTGAGATGGTGGCTCTGGATGATAATGAAAAGGAATTCTTTGTAGATCCGAAATAGTGATTGGGGTGGATCACAGGCTAGAATTTATTGCATTAAAATAGTAATTAGCACATGCTGTATGAATAAGTTCTCATTTCACGGAAATGTTGTTCACAATTAGTAAATCATTTTTTTTGCGCATTTGAAAAAACATTTATTAGAATTCATCCTCGTAAGTCATGGTTCACACACACAATGTGTGTGTGTGAATTTATCCAGTAATTAATTCCCAAAAATACATTTTAAAATGTGATTCATGGTTTTTGTGAAAAATCTTTTTTTTCCACAAGGAAATTACGTCTGATTAGTTGTGTGTGTGTGAATTTTACTTGAAAAAATCTCAACTTTTGAACTTGGAAAAAGATCATTAATCCTTCAATTGTATTGCATAATGGTGGACACCAATTTTAAACGTTTTGTGTGTAACGTTTTGGAATTCGAAGGAGATCAGTTTCCCAAATAATTTGAGGAATTTATTCAAAGATGTCATCTTTGAGGTTAAATAGGAAAATCGTTAAATGTTAAGAAAAAACATGGAGAGAGAGAGAGAGAGAGAGAAGGCAACCACCCAAGTTTGCAAAACCCCTATCTGTACATATTGTTGATGTTGTTGACTGCGTCAAACATGCATAAAGAAGTTGTACATTTTAATTTTCAATTTTAAAGCAACTCTTCAAACGAGTTTAGCACATTTTTCTTCTACACAGCAAGAGAGCTAAGGCTACTACAGTCCCCCTTTGCCATTTACCATGTGAATTCTCTCTCTCTCTCTTTGTTGTTCTTCAAAAGCATGGCATGGCAAGTAAAAATATTTAAATGAAACTTTGGCTATAAAAGAGCACAACTGAGTGAGTGGAATTGTCCAGAAGATATGCGGGACAAGGAAAATTTCTTTTTTGTTTGCATATGTTAAATATTTTGTTTTACATCCCAAGATAAGAAATCATTCACAGACAAACATTAATACCAAACAATTAATTTTATGACAATGAGAAAATTAATTTTCATACAAAACTATTATGAAATTCTTGTGACGAGTACTCGCAAACATTTAAAAATTACTCTCATCGTGCCGACAGTCAAATTTTTTGCCACTTACCGTAAATGACCAATTAGAACCCGGGTGGGGCCGGTGAGGAGCATACCCTATGTTTTAACATGTAAATACATAG
>WJFB01003090.1:0-14810 GCA_009870185.1 Pygmarrhopalites habei
TTTCACGTTGTATGTTACTTACATTGGCAGTGATTTTAAAAAATTTTAAGAAACTTTTCGGTGAATTTTCAGTGATTTCGGGAGGACATTATTTCAACTTTTGTAAGTTGTTGTCACCAAAAAACAAAAATAACCGAAAAAACGACTTTTAAAGTTTAAAAGCCGAAAAAAGTCGATTTTGAAATTTAGCATTATAAATACCTAAATTACCGAAATTAGTAGAAATCTACACAGTGCATGTGACATTTGATGCACACATATGCCCCTGATGATCTGGGCCAGGCCCCATGGCAAGGACAGAGTTATTTTAATTTGAAATTTTAATTTTCATAATTAACATGGGGGCGGCTATAGTCAAGCACTACATATTTTGGCCGCAGAAACTTTTACCAGAATGAAAAAAATTTGCCCCACCCTTGCAAAAAACCGTTCCGCGGTCCCTGCAAAAGGACATTAGTGATGGGGGTAAAATAAATTGATAAATGGAGTAATTTAACACATCAACGAGAGACAGAAAAAAATCATGGACAAAAAAGGACTTTACTCACAATGTGAGTAAAATTGCCCATCTCGTAATTAACTAGTCCACTCAGAAAAGCTGATCGAGTGAGGACACATTTTTGTAATGAGATCATCTTCAGGGTCTTGTCAATTGATCTCTAAATTCTCAGGCTAAATCAATATAACAAAAAACGATGATTACAAACTCTAGTTATAAAATTCAATAGTAACAATTCAATATTTAGTTTTCCAATCCCAATCATGATGTCCACTGCTCGATGAAGATTTGTCAAACTTTTTCCAGATTTTTTTATCAAAAATCATCTAGAATTAAATTGGCATTTCTTCTGTGAATTACCGTAAAAAAATATTTTTATGAGCCTCTCACCAGCCCTTCTGTAGAGTTTGAATAGTTGCAAATAAACTTTGGCCTGAATGATTTCACATCTACAGTCACCACTGTTTCCATTAATACTTGATCTCGATTCTCTTCGAACAGGATTTGTCTAGGGCTTGGTCTGATCAGGCAGTGATTTTCATTTTCTCACATTTGATTTGACTGTCTTGTGGGAGAAATGATTGACATGTTTCGATGGTGAGTCGATGAAAAACCAAAGACACTCAATTTAGTCGACATTTGTTTACCCTGAAGATTCCGATGTTGGGATGAAAATGACTGGAGGGTAGAACTCTGAGGCTGACTGGGATTGACTGTGTAAATGTGGCTTACTCTCTTCGAGTACTAGGCTACGGACTAGTTTGACTTTAATTTTTGTACCGTTTTTCGTAAGGATTTTTGTGTCTTAATTAAAATTGCTCCAATATTTTTGCACGCTTCTGACGATGAGTGGCTAAGAAAATCTCAATAAAACTAGAGACAGAAGAAAATCATGGACAAAAAAGGACTTTATTCAGTTTCTTTGAAAGAGAAAGCTTTCTCCTCTTACCTGTAAACATTCAAATCCCTAGAAGGTTTACTCTAATGATGATTCTTAATATGGAATACATTGGTAAATATTTAGTAAACATTATAATTAGTAAATTGTACAAAAAAATGGTAAATATACAAACATAGATCAGTTCCATCAAAACTTGAACAAGGACAATAACTTTGTGACGTATTACAAGTCACATTAAATTATACTTAATGAGAACAATTGGTTATGGTACTAACTATTCATTTCACTGGTATCATTCTAAATGGTAAATTAAATGCTAATATATAGTCACCACAATATTGCATTCGTTTGACAAAATCAGAATGGATAAGTGTCTTTAAATAGGATAGTAGCCTAGTAGTACTAGGAAATACTCGGTAATAAAGAGCAGTCAAAAGTTACAAGCAGAAGCGTTACTTTCCATTAAACAAAAAATTTAGACTGACTTGAGTTTCAGTTGAAGAGTAGGTATTGCATTTTTAAAAGTTTAACTCTTGTGGGTGAAAGAAACAATGAAACTTTTTGTTCTCATGCCGAAGCAAAACAGACCATTAACAAATAAACGGCGTCTAAGTTTAACTACATAGAATGAGATACACATTCAAGACAAGGTGAATAATTAATTAATCCCATTGATCACAACTATAAATTATTTTCACAACAAATTATTTTCCATTCCAAAAATGTGAATTCTTAAAATACTAGTGCTCAAAAAGTGTAGAGAGAGATATTTCATATATCAAAGCTATTTTAATCACACACGCACTATGTTAGTGTTGTATCTCATATATCGAATCAGAAAAACTTTAACTGTCCAAACGCTTTTAAACTGAGACTGACCTTAACTGGACTAAGACGCTGAACCAACGAGATAAAATTATTCACACACACACACACACATCCGACTGCTGAATTTATTTATTATTGGAATGAGCACTGCGAATATGTTGATTCTTGTGGGTGAGTTGTAAGAATCGTTTATCACAGCTTGGACAAGCATACGGAGTGATCCGAGAGTGTATGCGCTGATGTTGTTGGAGATTTTGGCGAGTATAAAATAATTTGGAACAAGTGTCACATGCATGATTCTTCACTCTGTTGTCATTTTTAATTCACAGAATCTGGGTAAATTCTTGTCTACCTAGTTACACACTGTATCGACAGTATTGTCCTTGTGGCATATAAGCTCAATGTAAATGAAGGATTTTCAAAGTCAGGGTCAAAAATGGTCAGGACTTGGTCCTTATTATAATCTAAATACTAATCATCTATACTGTGTATCGCAAATCTTTTCAGATACAGATTGAATTTATTATTATACCTTTTGTATGTATGGATTTTTAATCCTTCCTACGGATTAGTTAATTCTAATCTCAAAAGAATTTCTTTTTTATACCATTTATTAATACTCATACGTCATACACACAGGGCATGGATTGTGACAGTCATTAAATACAGTCATTCATAAATTCCACACAATATACTTGACTACAATCAAATATATTGTGTTACAACTTGTGCTTTCATTGATATAGTTTAGTATATAGTTACACCCTTTGTACTTGTCAAGTGTCGGCTTAGAGAATAACTAAAGCACACTTACCTTTTACATATCAACGGCATTTAATGTGAAACGTGTCTAATCTTACAGCATAGGTATCTCTCCTGAATAGACGTCGATCTTCCACTTCATAAAATTGATGACATGACATGCAACAAGGAACAGTGCAATTTTATGCCTGTACACTAACTCTCAACTATTTTTAAGTGCATGCTTGACAGTACTTGAATTTAAACAATGACGTATTGATGTTAAACATTGTGTTTAATATTAAGAGTCGACAAATTATTTGAGGTGTTCTCGAATTGACCCTTCATGGTTTTAATGACCTGGGCCAATAAATATTTGGAACAAAGTCGTGACGTCATAAGGAGTTTACTATCAACTTTCGTAGCTAAAACGAGTCATTGTCAAGTTGACAATGTCAGCCGATTGAAGTGAAGTATTTTTAATGTTTCTTTCCATGGAAGTTAGTTTAGGAAATTTTTGTTCTGAATGAAAATATGAAAGGTGTAATGCCTAAAGCTTTGTTCATTCATAATTTGTAATCAGTCGTACACACACACACATTATTGCAAGATTTACAACTGCTAAATGAGTCGACAATTCTATATGAGATGACAAGATTGTACGACATGTATATTTTATGATGCAGTGCTGTAAGTAGCATTAACGTGATGAACTTATGATAGGAAAAGAGTTCAGGAGAACAAAATTTTTATCGGAAATTACAATGAAATCATTATGACGTTTGTAGATATTTCTGTGGTGGGCACTCGCATGTTTAGTCAATGATTGACGGACAACCATCACATTGCAAGAATGCACATAAATGACAATTAAAATGGGTGGAGAATTCTTGTAAAATGTAATGGAAAAAAGTATAGCGGTGAATCGTCCTCAATTCCATTCAATCAATATTAATATCATTGTCTTAAGGAAGTTTTATTCTCTGTTTACAAATGAGCAGATTCAATTGAAGACTCTTTTCTGTCTCCAAGAAGTCTAGGGGTCAGCAGGTCATTGTGTATATTATGTATGCAGTGCTATGTAATAAACTTTTGTGATGGAATATTACAGTCAATCTTTGAATATTTTTTTTCCATCAGAGTGACACTGAAATGAACACTGAATCGTGGGGTCAGTGTCCTTTGAATTCGTGGTAGGGGGAGTTAATTATTATAATAGAATCTCTCTGTGTGTGCTAGTTTTATGTTGAGTCCAATTATATTGGATTTGTCGTAATTGAATATGATTTATAAAATGTGTGTATTGAAGTAAGTAAGTAATACATTCAGTTTTACATTTGAGTAACTCAAATTGAGTTTCCCAGTGTAACAATATCAGTGCTTTCCTGCTGGACGATTGCAGATAGCCCGCGTATAATGAGAATTTAACTTATATTGAATGTGATTCGGCTTTATCAATGATTCATATTTATATGAACATGCAGTTTGAAACAAGAATGTTACAATTACAAAGTCAAATGAACATCACATACCTAGTACATAAATGACAATACACAGCATAAAATATATTTTTAAGTACTATTATTTAGTAGTAGACAGGAAGCAAACTTATTGTATATATTATAGTCAACTTCATAATGAAGCATTCATTAGATATGGAAATGCAGGTTGTTATGAACGAGTCTGTGTCCTTCAAGAAATTTTTTTGCTGTCATATTAGCACGTGCTTGGCCACTTTGCATCTTTTGAGGTAGATAGTTGGGAAAAAATTGGTGTATTTTACGACATGTATGGAGAGTAAGGTGTAGAAACACCAGGAATACATTGTAGTTAAATGATTGCAACCTGGTGTGAGATACAAGTTGTATTAGTTGTAGTTAAAGTGAAACCGATAGTAAAATGTTATTTGAGCAAGTCTTCAATTGAAGACAGGTTGACTTTCATGGAATAAAGTACACACGCAAAAGGGAAAAAATGTGATGATGATGACAAAACAATGCTTATTATCATTCTACAGTGTAGCAGCTATTTAGCTTTTTTGCTATTTAGTTTTTTAACATTGGGGAAGTATTTTACAAACTCGCTTACAATTTCAAATTCACATTGTATAAATTTCAAATGAATTAATGTAGAATATGTGTGTGGGAAGAAAGCGTTGTAGAGTTACATTGTATACACAGTAAATCCGAGTATGTATCATCAAAATGCATAATCACAGGATGAGATTGTTTTGAAGAGACATTGACAGCTTAGGCAGACACGGAGTGACATGGACAACTACGTTTTTTCTTTGATATAGGTTGTAGCTGAATCATCTAAACAATATTATCCATCATTCGCTTATCTTATCCAGTCAGCATACTTATGAATGTATTATTTTTGGATTTGACTCCTCAACCTCAGAATTCAATCTCTGGAAAGCATAATTTTTCCCCACTTGTCAGACAATTTCTTGAGGGTATCATGATTCCCCTGTAAACTTACATAGTATTTGCAAAACTAAGCTAAATGCCAAGGCCGGAATGACGTTGAAATCCAAAAGTTGTCATAGTACATAGTAATATTCTTTGTCTACTAAATATCTTTGTGCAACTGGAGCAGATGGTCATTTTTGAGAAAATCTGGATTTTTGTACATGTGCGTATCAAATATGTATCTTGTTTCATATTGATGTTGAATGACCCTTGCCTATTTACTGTATAGTACCTAATATTAATTTTAAAATTTGAACTTCGAAATGATCTCTTTCCACTTCACACATACTTAATATTTGTGAGGAGATCAATCTTTGGAGACTGAAAAGAAAAACAAAGTAGACGATAAAAGCACTAAATCATGATTTTTTTCTGTATTGTCAGTGGTGGGACACATTCAACAGCTGTCATCTTGGACATTGAAGGGAACAAGTTGGGAGAATTGCTCAATGAATCGTCTCTCAATCATTTGGTAACCATTTTATCTCTCAACTTATTTTAATTCTGAATTTTTTCTAAAAATTTTTTGCTTCTTTCCGCTGATGAGACAGGAGACTGTCTTGAAGAGAAGTGACTTGAGATGGAATATTGGAAATATATTTAGACAATTAATTAATTAAAGGTTTTGGAACTTTCTCTAGTTGTCTGGCCAAGAAGAGTGTTGTGAACAAATCATCACAATAATCCACAGAGTCCTGAAGGAGTCTGGACTTGATGAAGACACAGCTCTTGCAGGACTGGTAAATATTACATATCAATCATGATGAACGATAAATATAGACATGAATTCGATTCACTCATGTTGTGGATGATTTATGACAATTATGATTAATTTGTCACGAGGCTTTTTTTAACACAGGGGCTTTGCATGAGTGGTTGTGAAGATGACAAGACGAATGAAGAGTTGAGACAACTGATGAAGTCCAAAATGCCCCAAGTTCAAGAAATTGTCGTGGCATCTGATACAAAGAGTCCTTTGACTGCTGCTTCATCAAAAGGTCAAGTTCAATCCAGTGTCAATTTTTTTTAATTCGCATGTTTAAAGCGTGTAGAACAAGTGACCGAAAGACATTAAAAACGTTATTAAATTTTATAACGTGTTGGAAATTATTCTTATCCTATTTATAGGTGGAATTGTACTCATTGCTGGGACTGGATCTAACTGTCTTCTAATCAATCCTGATGGCTCAAGTGCTAGGTGTGGTGGTTGGGGTTATATGCTAGGAGATGAAGGATCAGGTTACAACTTATGGATTATATTATTTTTAATTCTGTCGTTAAATCAAAATGATGTGATGGCTGATGACTGATGTGAAGTTTTAAATTCTAGCTTACTGGCTGTCTTACAAAGCTGTCAAGATGTGCATGCTGGAACAGGATAATTATGAGAAACCGATATTTGACACGACATGTGTCTGGGGGAAAATTAAGGAGCATTTTAATATAGAAGATCGGTGAGCAAGTTGGTTGTTGCCTGATTACTCCATAAATTAGTGGCTTTTTATTTAGTGACATTAATATGGATTTTCCTCATTTTTCATTTTTTTTTGTAAAAAAAGGTTCGGATTACTCCAATACAGTCATGGTGAATTCAATAAAGGTTTCTACTCTGGTCTGGCAGTAAGATTGTGTGAAGGAGCAGAACAAGGAGATAAACTGTGTCAGCATCTTTTTAAAATGTGTGGACAGGAACTGGGAAAACATGTAGCAGCAATTGCAAACGACATTCATAGGGTAAAATCAATAAATAATAAATACCTTGTGTGTATGTGTTGTGTGTATATTTGTGTGTGAATATTTCATTGACAAATTGAATTGGAATTTTTGCAGGACTTGTATGAAGGACCTTTGGGAGTTCCAATTGTTTGTGTAGGTTCCGTCTGGAAATCCTGGAAATATCTTCAAAATGGATTCTTGTCAATTCTCAATGTTGGAGGGGAGGGTAAACCGAAACTGAACAAATTTTCACTGATCAAACTCAATGTTTCTTCTTCAGTTGGTGCTGCAATCCTTAGTGCCCAAAATTTTGACATTCCAATTAATTTGGAAAAGAATATCACCGTCTTTTACAGTTTCAACTCTCATCCTGAAATCAATGGAACTTCCCACTAATTAAGCACACTAATATATTTGCAACGATTATGAAAAAAACGACGACTATTTTTTTACTACGAGAGTATACTTTTATGAAAGAAAAGAAATCTGCTATCTATTTTAAGAAACGACGCGTTCAAATAATAACCAATCTTGCTCTGATTTAGTCACGGATTATCAAATAAGTTGGTTATGTGCAATACATTGGATATGAATAGCAAATAAATTAAATTTGCAAATTAATTTTAAATAGCATATAACACTTAAAATGTGAAAAGAAATTAAGTATGTACCTCAAGTCTCAGAAAGTAATACAGAACCTGTATAAGGAAATATCCAGAGGTAGCAAAATGATTCAGTTTTTCCTTGTACAACCTCTTCTTCTGGTTTAGAGTTAATACAAATTGTGCCAAATTAACGATCAGTCAATTCAATTCAAAACGTTTCATGTTAATGACTTTAGCAGATCATGCCTGTGTACAACAAAACAAAAAGAGATTTTATAATGAAAATATTATTTTACTACAAGAAGCTGCTGCAAATAGCATGAAATACTTTTGAATTGTACAAAGGCTACAAGTTATTACATTTCTACAACATGCTATAAATCAACATTGTATAATAATGTGTACATGGACCATCCAAACAGGTAATATGAAGGTGATACAATTTATTGTATACTCATTTGTATTTTATTTGGAAAATTAGGAAGATAAAATAAGAATTTAACAACTTATGATCCTAAGTTAGCGTCAGCTAATCAAATATTCTTCAAAACTGTTCAGAAAATGTTCGAAATTCAATAGTGCTACTGTATTCATAATATTAACAAAGAGAATGTTCATCATGATAATCATTCTAGGCAATATTTTAGAAAATATTATAGATATAGTATAATATAATACATATTATGTGAAGAGAAAAAGAGAGAGAAATAGGGAGACAGAAATTAATTTAGTAATATTATGTCCAAAAAAATCAACGATAATCTAAAATATTTAGTTACTCTACATATTTTTTAAAAATAAAGAAAAACGTTGATTCCTTCATATGTACCACTTATAATACATATACAGTAACAGTAGATTACTGAACAGAATAAAAAAGAAGTACATGATATAAAGTTGGTATTTTTTCGTCTTCTAATTATTATATACCTGTCTCCATTTGTAACATTTCTCTTAATTCATTTTCCATTTCCCTGTTGATTAGGATTGATAGACAACTGTTGAGGGATTGAAAGCTTTAACAAGATGTCGGAAATTTGGATCATTTACATCAATCTCCTGAACTTCATAGGATTGAGGTTCTTGAATAATTATATTACTCATATTTTGGTTGGTAAGCTGAGCTAATGTTTGGTCGTCCACTTCAATGATTTCAATAGCATTATTTGAGTCAGCTTCATCCTTCAAAACTTCCAAGACTTGGATGGGATTATTTGGATCCGCTTCTCCAATCAATTCATACTCTTGACCCTCAGCTAAAGTAAAGTCTCCACTACTGTTTTGAAAAATGACGTTGCCAACGTCATGTCCTCCAAGAACAAATTGTTCCACGACTTGCATGTCATCTAAATTTTTGAAAATAAAAGTTATGACTATAGAATATTAGCAAAAAAGAAATTATATCTACTAAGTAGACTCTACTTTTATGTCACAATATAACAAAAAAAATTTACTCACTTTGCGACAAAGATCCACTACTTCCTTGAACGGTATAATTTTGGTCTGACCCTCGAACCTACAGAAAAAAGATGAATGTTTGTTTAATTAAGTTATTTAATAGTAAGATTAAATGTTCGTATAAAAGAACAGAAATAATAATTTTTATTAAAGGTATGAGTTTATTACTCTTGATACCTTGTAAGCTTGTTTATGTCCGCCCATAAGATTAATAGTCATCATGTCACTTTGATCGCCGAAAGATTTTCCGCTAACAACTCGGTACTCAGAGTTGGATGAATTGTTATCTGACTTGATGAATTGCTGAAAGTGTTGCATACGATGACTTCCCTCCATCCCATCAGCACTTCCACTTGAATCTGACTGAAATGGATACTCCTTGGCATCTGATGGAATCATCCTTCTCAACTTTTTTCGTTCTCTCTGTGCATCAACTGAAGATGCTTCTACCAAGTCGGTCAAGAGGCTGTACAAGAACTTGGCAAATTTGCTTTTTACATTTTTCACTTGAGGCCTGAAATATATTATTTTATAAAATGAAAATTATTAATTACCTATGCTTGTACCAATAAGTAAATAATTTATCAATGATATTTAATGTAGTTATAGAATATTAAAATTTTGCTAAATTAGCTATTACCTGCTAAATTTGGAGTCTAAGAGATTTTTCTCCTTGACATTTCTACGCTGGATTGTGTTTCTCAGTCTATTGCAATGTTGACACAATGGGCCAACAAGACCATAGTCGATGACTATAGGACATTCTGGAGCATAATAGATTTCACCTCGAACCACACAGTGTGGAAAATAAATCTTGTCCGTTGTGGTAAAGTTCTTAATTCCTGAACAAATTTTGGCTGTTGAAACTTTGTGAATCAATTGAACCACTTCCGCAGGAGTCTTCACTACTGCAGCTGTGAAAAAGGTACGAGTCATATCAGCCCCTTCAATAAAAACTTTGACACTCATGTCTTCATAGACCTGTGAAAAATAAATATTCAATCATTTAATTGACAATTCTACAATAGGTTTGCATATTTATTATAATTATAAGACAAACAAACAGACAGACAAATTTTTTTTATTTCGATCGTACCTGGATACACCTTTTCAGTCGTATATTTCCGCTGGAAGCAACATCAATTTCAGATGCTGCCATAACTTTCATTTTTCTTATGGGATCCCACAAAACTCCTCCAAAACTCCATCGTTCCGAGACGACACATGAGTCCTTAGTCTTCTGGTAAAATCTCTCAAAAGACCTGTCATCCTTGTCCGAGACAGAAGACTTTCTTTCAAGAATCCTTTTATCTGGTAACATGTCCTTCATGATACCGGTATTCTTAAGACTTGGTGGTCGTCCTCGCTTAGCTGGTACAGGACTTGGGTGAGGCACATAGTCTTCGTCGTCATCAACATTACGTGTCTTTTTGGGAATGCCTCGAGTCTCTGGTTTCTTTTTCTGTGGAGGCTCTGTTGTAACTACAAATTTATAATGTGTTACACATCATTGACTAATATTTGTTATTTTCCTTTTTTTTAAATAAATAAAAATTCACCTTTACTTGATTGTGCAAGTTCCACCGTGTCAGCAATGTCTTCCTCAATCAATTGTGTTTCAGACTCGGAAATCTCTGTTGTCACCTCAATTTCATCGTCTTTGGAAACGGAAACATCTTTTTCCACCTCAATGGTCTTGGAAATTCCTGCATCATCATCATCGTTGTCATCATCATCAATAATTTTAGCCGCCCCAACTACGGCTTCACCAACTACTGTTGGGTCTAAATCATAAAAAACAATTACTACTACATATACTCTACCAAATGTTAAAGTTAGTCAACAAATTCCCTCCACAACAACAATGAACCAGTACAGGATATTAAATAAATTATTCAACCTGAGTCTATATCCATGAGTTCTTCCTCCTCAGTATCCCTAAATTCATCCATACTCTTGTCCTGTTCATCATCAGTCACCTCGATCGGTTCCACTTTAACTTTTTCAAGAGATCGGGGAGGTCGACCAGGACGTCCCACTTTTGATCCTTGGCTACTGGTACCCGGAACTGGACTCTTGTCCATGGATTTATTCAGAGGTGGTCTTCCTCTACCTCTTTTGACAACACCAACAACTGTTGGCGGTGGTGAGTCGTCACGTTCTTTTTTAATATCCTTCTTGAGGATCCCCATCGCTTGTTCAACTTTTTCTGATCTTTTTGGATTTGTCCTCAACTTCATCCTGTCTGGGTAAATTTTCAATGCAAGTAACCTACAAATTATGTTCAAAAAAATTTAATGTTCAATATTAATGTTCAAAGAAACATTCTAACAGACAATATTTGTTAAAAACAAAGTACATAATGACATTGGCAATGATTGCCGTTGTTTTCTGTAGAAACGAGAAAATTAAGAAAACAAAATCAAAGTAGTCAACTTACAGTGAAATCGGATTCTCCTTCACGACCCCGACACACCTTCCAAGGGGAACAGGTCAAACAGTCACAGATTTGATTAAAATAGTCTCCAAATTAATGAAAATTCGTCCCTTTTCTAGCGCACTTTTCGCTACTCCATTGCTCTGAGAGCCTTGCCAACACATTAACGTACATATGGGCAAGCCAGCGAAAAATCCGCGGTCGATTCGAACTTAATTTCCGACGATTTTTTTTCTCTTCGAAGTTCTAACAGAGTTTGACAAAATGTCTTCGGAAGACCCGGATTCGGATCAAGACCCCAGACTCTCAAGAGGTATCAAGACAGCTCTAGCTCCACTGTCCTCTTCCCGACACAGTCCCTATGCCAAGCCGACATCACATAAATACTCGTCAATTCAAAACCCGACACTTGGAATAAGTCATCACACAAGAGGAAATGCTCCCTCCGACCGGAAATTGACAGCAAAGGATAAATTCAGAATTGCTGTCATCTGTTCAAGTAATATGAATCGAAGTATGGAAGCACATGCTTTTCTGGCCAAGAAAGGTTTTAATGTTGAATCATTTGGAACGGGTGACAAGGTCAAGTTGCCTGGCTCTGCTCCGGACAAACCAAATGTGTATGAATTTGGAACCACCTACGAATTCATTTATCAAGATCTCCTCAACAAAGATAAAAATATGTAATAATTACACTACACTTTATTATTATTACACTTTTAATAATAACACTAACTCTTTTTGATTCACACTTTTCCAATCAGACTTTTTATTCTTATTGCATTCCTTTTCTTTTTCTTAAAGGTATACTCAAAACGGACTTTTACACATGTTGGATCGAAATAGAAGGATCAAAGCTAAGCCTCAAAAATTTCAACTGAGTCCAAGTCGTTTCAATTTAATTAGTGAGTATATTTTACTAAATTCCGGTTTTATTCTAAGATTATATTTGCCTGTAGGTTGGAATCTTCTTTTACTTCATTATAAGTGTTTTGCAATCATAGTTACTGCTGAGGAACGTGTTTATGATCAAGCTATGGAACGTAAGAAAATATGTATTTTTAAGTGATTCTTTTGTTGTTGTCAATGTATAATGTATATAAAGCTCAATCTTATACATGATGTAATTTCTGTCATTTAGACTTAGAATCTACTGTTTACAAAGAAGTTTGGGCCCCAAAAACGGAGTCACTTCATTTAGTTAATATTGACATTCAGGATAATCACGAAGAGGCAACGATTGGAGCATTCCTTATAACTGAACTTGTTCAAATGGTGAGTAGGACTCCTAATAATAACATTTGACAAGAAATGTAACATTCAATTTTTTTTAAAAATGTCATTTTATTGTTTTCAGTTATCCTCTGCTGAAGATTTGGATAATGAAATAGATGAATTATTACTCGAATTTGAAAGTAACCATGATCGTAATCTTCTCCATTCAGTTCTGTGGCAATAAGTAATTTAATAAAAGTTTTGATTTAATTCAGACTATTCAGTGTATATCTACAAGTGACATGGTGTGTAATTTTGTCCTGTTCCTGTATAATATACCAGCGTTATATTTTGTACTCTTATTTTTCCTCCAAGTTTGTATTAATACAATTTTTTGACATCATTGTAATTAAAACAATCCGTAAACTGCTATAAATTGTTCGCTAGAATAAAAATCTTAAAGACTAATTTGCCCCACTTGGTCAATTCAATAATTTATACGATGTAAACTCAAAATATTTTAAAACTCAGAATGGAAAACTTCCATTTCTCATAATATGAGAAACGCCTCTCGAGAAAGGACACAATATGTAATGACAATGAAGTTTTCATTAATGGAAATGTTATATTGAGGGAGTGTGTTCGTGAAGTTAAATTAGTTGTCGAAGAAATCATCTGATTTTTTTCTCTTGAAAATTGTTTTGCGATGATTGGTCAAAGCGAAGAAGAAATGACAGAGGCCAAGAGTCCTAGGGACCACCTAGAGCGAAAGTCAAAGAGAATTAAATTATATTTCTGTTGAGAAAAGTCACCAATGACAAAAGTAACTGTCCATTGGAAAGACTATGGCAAATCATCCATGTGTATGCGAAGTTGGGAGATAATGGACATTGCTGCAAGTTGAAGATGGACAACTTAAGTGATGCTTATCAGTAATTTCTTGAAGGTATAGGAAGAGTTTTGCACATTGCAATTGTGCAAATCGTAGCCTACGATTCCTAAGAAATTTTGTTCAATATTGTTTAAATACAACTGCATTCTCTCTCTCTCTTCAAATGAAAAAACAAAGCAGAGTTTCTTATCCTCCTCCTCTGATGTCCGGCAAGTGGCCAACTTGACACTTTCCGTGTCCATTCACTTGTACTGAATTTTGTATTGATGTCACGTCAAATGGGAAACTCCGTGTGTGAATGTGTGAGGGGTCATCATTAATTAGATACTCTCTGTTTTGTGTGTCAATTCGGGGAGCAGTCAGTCAAATTTTGACCATTGCAGTTCATGTCCTTAATAAATGTCACGTATGCACAGGGAAGTCTGAGGACGAATTGAAGAGCTGGATGTCGTCATGAAAAATATTTCGAAAACATTTTTGTGATATTTAAAAGTGAAATTGTGGTGTGCACGTGGCCGTGGAGGACTGAAGGGCTCATTTTTTCCGAAAAGGAGGAATCTGCATCTGCCAGGGATTTTAAGAGGAAATCCAGTGAATTCGTTTTCAGTTGAACTGAAATGATGAGTTGGGAACGGTTTTTCACCCATAAATTAGGCAAAATACAATCATAAAGGATGCACTGCATGGAGAGTGAACAGATGAAAAATCCAGTGCCCTACACACATAGGGAGCCCTTCAGTCAGTTGTATCCATGTATATGTAAAATGTAGTTTGCATGAGTCGGGAGAGTCTTATTCATTGTTCCCCCACGGCACGCGAGTGCGTGGCCAGGACTTGAGTCAACAACACAATTTACATCCTTCCAGGGTCACATCCAGAAATCCAAAATCCACACAAAAAAACTTGTATGCATCATCATGTCATGGCATATCCTGGATATGAGGAAAATATGAAATTCAAGTTGGACATGCACTTATGGTCTCCACATTAATATATATGAATAGATTAGAGATGCTTTGCAAGCTCATCCATATGGAAATTTGT
>WJFB01003091.1:0-14810 GCA_009870185.1 Pygmarrhopalites habei
TTACATGTTAAAACATAGGGTATGCTCCTCACCGGCCCCACCCGGGTTCTAATTGGTCATTTACGGTATTCCATATTTGGTCAATGACAGGTGCCGCACTTGGTTCAACAAAACGAATCCTCGTCATCCTGGACGACAGAGATTTCTCAAGTTGTACCAAATAGTGTGTGTAATTCAGTCGAGAGGATTTTGCCTGAGGATTCCTTTTGCATTTCAAGTAAATTTCCTTGCAGAACTCAAGAAAGTGGAAATGGGGTAGTCTATCCAATTTTGGGCAAAGAAAAGCGATATGTATTAAAAGTAATATTTTTTCCTTAAAATGAATGTCTGAACAAAATGTAGGAAAAATATTCACTCATGTATAAAAATTATTTTGAATTATTCCAGGGAGTTGTGACCAATGATGAAGTATATCAATTTAATCAAAATCGGAGACAAGTTTGCAACTCTTTGAGTGTTACCCATGTTGACTCTCTCAGTCACTTTTTATTTAATGTTCTTGAAAATAGCTATCGAAGAGATACTCTAATAATTTGATATGAAATACAAAATAATTTAAACAATGACTCTTGTCCAACTTGAAAAAGATGTTTTTTATTGAAAAATGTCAAACTGTGAATGACTTTAAATATATATATTTGTAGTAACAATGCAAACAGCAAAGTTACACAGTGACATTAGATCTGTATATTACAATAGGAAGCTTCTCAACTTAATTACTGAAAGTCAATCTTCATCAAGAAAATCATTGTATAAGCACAATTTAGAAATAATGGGAGAAAAACATGTTGCTTTTCAACAGACGAGTCGGTAGGAAATATAACGCCCAGCTGTTTCCGATGGACGAATGATCTTGACAACCTGCATTAATAAAGACACAATTAGTACAAAAGAAAATGATTTCCTTACTTAGTCAATACTAATAGGCGCAGTGAAAGATAGATAGATATTTAATAAAAAAGAAATAGAACAAGAAGTAAATAAAAAGTATGCCTGGCCCCGTTGAAGACCGAAATATCTTGCCACAGGATCCGAACATTGAATTCGAGGCAAGAAATTTTCTTTTATGCGGCTGTATATTTGAAAAACAATTATGAAAAATCATTTTCAGGATAAAAATCAAAAAGGGAAACTTTGACAATTGAATATCTTTGAAATTTACTCTTAACAAGGGTGAAAACAGTTTTTGTTAGACAAGAATTAGTTTGCAGTTTTAGGGCTTCACAAAATTCAACAAAAATAAATAATTATTTCACGTTGACAAACAAAAATGTCGGTTTTTAACGAGGGGCTCGCATGCAAAGAATAAAGAACTCACAGACTACAGATGAATATTTTTAGTTTAGATATTGAGAGTTAGAAATTGTTTGTTAGAAATGTTAATGTTAGGTAAACACACACCTGTCCACGTTTTAAACCAAAATAACGGGCCACGGGGTCTCCAACCTGGATTCTCATGAGGTGGTTCTCCTTTAATTTGCTAACATATTGTAAATATTTGACGTTAAATAAAATCTTTGTCATTCCAAGATTAGGCACAAAAAACTTCAACAATCAAGGCAGATTTGTACAGTATTATTTTCAAAAGGTGCAAACATTAATTTGCACTTTATAATATATTATTTATCATTAAAAAACCTTTCGTAATATGATAGTTGTATAATATTGTATTAGGATAAGATTAAAATAAATCTTACTATCTGGTGAGCAGTTCATTCTTTTCTTCTGGAGTCATTACCACGTGTTCCGGTACTAACTCATGTTCCGTAATGTTAATTAACAATTCAGATTCCAGAAATTGCTCGAGAATATATTTGGGTGCCATGTCCACTAAAGACTGTAAAGAACATTACATCTTACATCACTCAACATCTGAATATTTCATTTCAATTTTGAAATTGTATTACATCAGCATTAAATCATTTTCTCTGAAATTCTTACAGCTTTAGCGGAAGGTGTCATTCCCGATTGTACTACAATAATTGCCCGGTGAATATTTTCCTCTTGCATACGTTGACAGTATGTTTTTATGGTCTTAATTCCAATTTTTGGCTCATCCGGGAAGAACACGAACATTTGGTCTATAATGAAATTCATGAATACGTTTAGAAATGAGCCATACAAAATACTACATACAAAATAAATTATTTTCTTCATTTTTACCTGTAGGATCATCATTGTGGGCAACGAGAACAATCAAATCTGATCTACCTGGCCGTCTCTCACTGTGAAAATACATTTTAAAATTCAATTCAGACATACCGTAATTGCTACTAAATACATATTCGTTATCACATTGTGATTCAATTTATAATTACCTAGGCTTATCTCCAAATTGTTCTTTAAATTGATCTAATGTCTGATCCAATTCATCCTGTGTCACCAGATAGCCACGGTCATGACAAAGCTGTAATTAGGAATAAATTAGGAAATAGCGTACTTTTCATCAAAAGTATGAACTTAAAACCGAATCCTTTTTAAAAAGTAAATAAATGTTCCCATACCTGCATAATTGTTTTCCGGACACGCCACAATTTATAAGTCTCAGCTTCATCATCCATGTTGAACTATATAGGTGACAAATTAACTAGGTTTTAATTAGGCAAAGTTGGAACGAAAAAAATTATTTTCGGCACAAACGACAATTCAAAGGAAAGCGACGCGCCCAAGTAGGTCTACACCTCTCGCATTTACTCTCATAAGGGAAAATTTGATGAATTGCCATATGTATAGCCTCTTGCTGAGCTCTCGGTTTGGTTATTTTCATACGATAATTAATACGAGTCAAACCATAATTAAATAATGAACTGCACTTGTCTCGGATTACCCTAACCAAGATGTTGAATGCATTTCAATATAATATTCCCTTGCCAAAGCCAAGATGATGGACAAATCCAAAAGAGCTTCGTGCAGAAATATTTAATTTCATGCATGTGGGCTTTCACTTAGCCTTGCCTACAAAGATAGAAAATTATTTTCATCTGACAGACTATCGTTTGGAGTGAGAAACTTGTTTTTTTATCACTGAATGTACATGATACAGTATTACTTACAACCCGAAAAACTGGCAATTTTTTGTGCGGTTCCCCCTTTCTGAAAAAGTTTTGTGAGACTGACAAATTATTCAATTCTTCCTCCGTTTACTTTAATTCATTCTTGACGCTTGACAGTCATTCTAGATGGGCTGTTCATATTATATGTTTTGCAATTTACAGTTTAATCCAATAGTAAAAAAATGTGAAGAGGCGGTTTGGGTATTTTACCCGTGTCGTACTCTGCTTACAACTCTACATCATGTAAAAAGGGGGGCGGAAGAACCATTATTTTTATTATTATTTCCAACTTGAATCCACCGATAAGGCGGTAGAAATATAAACATGTGTTATTTTACATATTATCTGAACATGATGACCGTCTCCTCTTGATAGATACAGAGGGAGGCTTATAGAAAGGAGATAGACAGACAATCTGGAAACTATACTTCCATGTATAATTTGTCGATTTACTCGCATTTTTTACTCTTCATAAAGTCCAAGTACATAAAACACGAAGAAAAAGGAGAATTGGGCATCATCCTATGACTCAGAAAATTAGCCCCACGCAGAAAATGTATACAATTCATTCATTGTGATTTTTATTATTATTATCGTTCTTCGTCTTTATGTACTAATGTACTAATAATTACTTTTTTTCAGTTCGTTCCGGATAAATTTGCAAAATGGATACTTCACTGGAATCCATATTCCTTTGTGTGTACCCCACACACAACCCTGTAACATTAACTGGGTGTACCCAGCAATGATACGCGTTTTCCTTTAATTGCCGATTACAGGAAGTAAAATGATGGATGACATTAGGATGATCCAATTGATTAAGTAGACACTGTGTGTCTATGTAGGCACCTCTCCCTCCCTGTGCTAAGTGACATTGACACACACAGGAAGGACTTTCCATGATTCCTAAAAATATGTCAGAGTATAATAATACGATGGCACGCGACGTATCGTGTCTTATACGTGTGTGTGTGTGTGTCCCGAAACATGGATCCAAAAACAGTATGTTACCAGTATAGGCACAACATAAAACAGCGATTAAGGTCATATACAAAGTGTACAAAAGCAGAGTCGAAATACATTGCCTCGTTATTTTTTCTGAAATTTTTTTTTGTAAAGTGGGTAGTTCATCCTCTCTCTTCTTCTTTGCAGATTCCCCGTGTGTGTGATGTTAGTAGCACCTCGGTGGTAGAATAAATACAGAAAGGATCCGAGATGCCCGTCGTCACTTCGACAAATGTGAACGTGAAGGCACGACGAGGCTGTGTGGCTCTTCCAAATAGGCGGACAAATAAATAAAGTGCCACAACCGTAACTGAGGGAAGAGGAGGAGGAGAGTGAAAATTTTTCACATTTGTGAAACCTACTCTCTCTCTCTCTCTCTCTCTCTCTCTTTTCTTTTGCTTTTTGCGGTGGTTGTGTGGTGGGGTTCTGGGATCGTCTTATCGTGTCTTTAAATCTTTTTTTTGAAAAAATAAATAGTCTGAGAGAGTTATTGAGATTTCTCCACACTTTGTTTATCCCCTCCTCCATTCTTACTAAAGTTTTTGACTCTTTAGAAACTAAATTATAATGTCGACATGAGAAATGTTAAAAAAAATATTGTTCTCCATTCATTCATTGTTCTTGTTCTACGGATACAGTGTTCATCATTGAGTCTCATTTTTTCAAAATGTTTTTCCTTGAGCCCATTCCCGAGTGCTGTTTGTGTTTTGTGAAGAATCACGAGTAAGTTTGCACAGAGATTTCTGGAGATTTAATTTCTCCATAGTCCAGTATTAGTAGAGAAACGTATTGTCCCAGAAGGTAGATAAGGAAAAGAAGGGAGCCGATCAAATTAGTACTACACTTTGTTCGTCACAACTGGTTGACGCATCACAAGATGATGGTCAAGAGTTCTCCACTCTGTCCCTAATTTTGTCTGCTCGAATGTAATGTCTGAATTTTCACGGTGGGTTAATAGAAAGGAGGAGGACCAGGGCAAGGGTCTAAATTTATGGAAAATATTTGGAAAGTGTCACTTTTTTGTGTACGTTCTTCTCAATTTATCATTGGTTCAATTGAATAATGGGATGGATGTGGAACTTCAATGGTGTGGACAAGAAGAGACGGGTACTGAGCAACCCATGGAAAAAAATTGGACAGTCCCTGCAGCCATCTCAGCGGACTTGTCTCAATTCACTGTATCGTAAGTTTGGCTTATTCACACACAAGTTTTAAATAAAGAATTGTTCCATGAAAATTCAAGTGGATATTTATTATTTATACATTCTTTAGTACAAAATTTAATGAATGAAATAATTTTGATTTTTTGACACTCACAGGCTAGTAGAAAGACCAATCAAATGCAGTACTGGAGTCTTTGAAGTCAACTTGACTTGGTCACATGAAGAGAACAGGAAATTGTCTTCAGAGCGAGAACAATTATTTTCCGATGGATATTTACAACTGAAGCAAACAGATTTTGAATATTTTCATCCTCAGGAATATTGCATCTCTGAGTATGTCAATTTAAATTCCAAATTGTGCTACAAATTAACATTGCCAAATGACCAATGTTGTATTTCGTACTCATATTTAAATTACATGTTGTATGTATTGTAGAATCACAGAAGATTATGTCAGTATAAAGTACTGTCAAAGATCAGCCGACGTCAAGGTCTCAAACATTCCCAAATGTTGTCCCATGTCATACATTTTTACACTGAGGGCAACGAATACTTCGAAAGCATCAGCAGGTTGTGAGTCACCCCAAACTGGGTCAGCTCCTTTCCAACCAGTCCTTTACAAAAATATTGACACTCAGTCTAAAGGAAGGCCAGTCATTCATTTCCAGAGGAAAAGAAGCGTCACTTTTAATTGTTTCAAAAAATCTCGGCCTCTGGTCACACCTCATGCCCCCAATCCTTATGCCAAGGAAGTATATGGACTCAACGAATTATGGTTTTTTATGCAGAATTTTATACTATTTATTCTTTTCGAATTTTTACATTCGCACAATATAAATTGTATTCTCTTATTTTACATAAAGTTACAAAATCCGTGAGGATGGGACATTAATGTACCTCGATAATAACTATAATTGGAATCAAATGTCAAGGGACCATTATTGTCTGGATGGGATTCAAACTGATCATCAAGTTTTTAAGGCTCAGGAAGGAGACTTCGCAATTGTTGCTTGTGCAATTCCACAACATGTAAATTTAAATGGAACATGGTAAAATATGTGTCAAGAAATTCTTTCAAAATTTTCTTGAATGCTTTCCTTTTTAATCTTAGGATTCACCACTTCGTAATGTCATGTACGGATGTGTACTAATAATTTCTTCAGTGTTTCTACTTCTCACCTTCATTGTCTACCTCCTTTGGAATCAAAAAAATCTTCATGGGTGAGAAGAAAAAAAATTTCCTGGTAAATGTTTTCCCTGAAAATTGAAATTAATTCTTTTTTATTTTTAACAGATGGACAACATTGAGCTATACAAGTTCCATGTTTTTCATGTAAAGTAGCACACCTCTTATAATATTTATTGGACCAATTCTACAAGGAAATGATGATCACATCTTTCTGTTCTCATATCTAATTCTAAAGGTATTTATTCCTTGGGACAGCAAATCTTTTGCTTCATACCATGGGACATGAAGTGACTGGAACACTTGGCTGTAAAACCCTTGGTAAATTATCATTAAATCATTTCCACTTTTAGAAAATTTGTACTAACATTAATTTTAAAGAGTTTGGCTCATTTTGAACATGGTTTTTTAATTTTTCAAGCCATTTTGGCCCATTTCTTTTTCCTCTCAACTTTCTGCTGGTTGACTGTCCGTAGTTTCGACTTGTTCTGGACTTTCCGGTAATTTATTACAAACACACATAATCAGTACAATCAAAATTTAACCATATTTAACCATAATTTATATGCAGGGGGATGAAGGCCCGGAACCAAAGATCTAAGGGATTGAAACGTTTTGCAATGTACGCTGCATTCGGTTGGGGTTTTCCCTTTGTCTTCGTCACGGCGTCCGTCATTATTGACTCCATGTACAGGTACGTTGAATATGATTTTACTCAAATATTCAATAATTTTCAAAATTCTTTTACTACATATAATGGTGTGCTTTGAAACTGTTTTAGCACAAGACTGTGTAATACAGTCGTCGTCCCATTTTACGGGCTTGTGAATTGCTACTTGAAGGAGGAGTCATTTGGCTACTACTTATACTATCCAATTGGGTAAATAAATTCTACAATTTTAAGTAGTAGAATGGTGGTTCAAAATTAAATATTTTCTTAAAATTTTTACAGAATTTTACTGTCTTTGAATTTACTCTTTGTCGCTCTCACTACGTACAAGCTGTACGTTTACAAAAAAGAGACGAGGATGGCCACGAAGGATATGCACAATGAACGACAACAAATGTAATTGAGTAGTGTTAGTTATGTGTAAATAATGTAATGTCTTGTTTCGTATTGGGTAATTAATTTGTATTATGCTGTAGGTTCAAAGTATTCATCAAATTATTTTTTGTGATGGGTGTTTCCTGGATATTTGAGGTAATATCTTTTGTAGTGCGTATTGAACAAATGATCAGTACAAAATGAAGTTCATTAATATGTATTAGTCTAAAATTTTTGTTTCAGTTTGTCAGTTGGTGGCATGTAGGGAACTCACTAACTTGGTACTGGGCAATTGTGGACTTTATTAATTTACTCCAAGGAGCAGCCATTTTCATCATATTTGTTTGCAAGGCTGACATTATGCGATCACTCAAAACTCAGTATCCTTCCCTCCGTCGTAAGAATATTTACTGTCTCATTATTGATGAACCTTCTCGAGTGCTTGAATTGAATTGTTTGACTACATGAGCACATAAACACAATATTACCTCTTCCCTCTTCTCTCTCCCTGTCTAGTTAGTCACTAATTAAATTACACTACCAGTAGTTAGGCACTAATCCACTGACAAGTTTGTCTTTTCTTTCTCTTTCTCTTTCTAGCTATACTGAATCCCTTGGCTTTGTGCCTTCGATGTCACACAGCTGACCTGGAATCTTCCGCCACTATGATGACCTCCACACCTTCAATACATGGCAGAATGAGTGTGAAGCAATAGTGTGATTTTTTTTTCTCTCTCTCTCTCTCTCTCTCTCACTCGCTAGTCAACACATCACAATCGCAACATTTTTTGTCTAATAAATGGTATTTTATTCTAGTCTAATGTTGTATAAAAATTGTAGAATTTGTTTTAATTCACATTAAGACATAATTGATTATAATCCACATTTCAAAAATTCATTTGTCGATACAATAAAAAAACAGTTTGTGCAAGAGTACATATTTTGTGACAAATATTTATCAATACCGGCATTTGTAATTAATTCACATTACGTTTTTTGCAATAATGTCTGAATTTTCCTCATATTGTAACATAGTAAAATTCATTAAAATTCACTAAATTTAAATGCATTTTAGACATTTTCGGAAAATGTCAAAAGAAAAAATTGGAGAGACAGAGAACTGCGTGTACAGTATTTTAAAAGGAAGAATAAAGCGCTGAGAATAATAAATGCACTGGATTTATTAAACTATTTAGCAGTGAAAAAAAAGTCAATATAATTGAAAAAATAGTTTGTCATGTTTTGGTTTAAAATTCTAAAATAAAAATTTCTGAAAGTAATATTCTGTATACGTCCAAGGTTCTCTTTCTTACCTAGCCATACAAATCTGTAGTATTTTTACAATATATATAAAATCTAGCAGTCTCACGTGATATGGTTATATTTTGATGATGCGTGTAATGGATAAATAAGGGAAGAGACAAAAAAAATTACAATTAAAACTTAGTACATAAAGTTGTCCGTTGTACTCTTCTGACTATGATTTGGTTGTTGACTAGGGACAGGACTGGCAATTTGACTGTCACCGTCGTATCCGTCGTACCCATCATTACTGTAACCATCAAAAGGTTGGGCCTTGTTCAACTGTGTCCTCTTCTTGACCTCCGCTGTCACAGCAGTCCATCCTGGAATCCGGTCCTTCGGTTTAGGAGGAACTGTCGGTTCTACAAAATTTACACACAATTAATTGACACCACACAGTCAATTATATAAATTTCCAGTGATTTAACTTACTGAAGCGATTTGGGATTAAATTGGGGTCTGCTGACGAATGAACGCTGCTTTGATCTACAATAACATTACAAAATTATGATTCACAATTTGAATGACGTCACTGAATCAAATTAAGATAACGTCTGAAGGAGTTTGAGCTCACCTATTGAAGCATAAGGATCTGGACGTGGAGGGGAGGCGGATTTTTGGTAGGATGTACTGTTATATTGTGATTGTTGTTGTTGGGACTGAGCATAAGGGGGAGGATGATTATTATAATTATTTCCATAGGCTGCTGCATTGTCAGTAGAATGATTGTAATGTTGTTGTTGTGCCTCATTGTAGTAAGAAGGATTTCCATACGGTTGTTGTTGTTGTGGTGCGTAAGCTGCATTGTAATTGTCAACTGGACCTTCTTGGTCTAGTCAGAGAACCAAAAAATATTTTTTATAATTTATCCAGTTGCCGTACATAATTAGTAATTTACTTAATATCATTGTTGAGTGTAATAAGTACTCACGTTGTTGACTTTGTTGATTCTGGTAAACACTGACGTGTTGAGAAGTTTTACTCTTCTTCCTCCCAGCGAAGCAGAGACAAGCACAACAGAAACAGAAGGAGATGAGGATCCCCACAACCACCAGTCCAGCCACAACACAAATTACGATGAAAATTGTTTTTCTGTACAAAAAAATCAATAATTAAATAAAATATTTTGATAAACATATTGATAAAAATTGTGATTAATATTGAACTTTACCCAAGTCCCAGAATTTCATCATCTACGGCTGCCTCATCATCGGATTGTTGTACTGAAGGAGTGACATGGTTCAGGAGGATGAGGAGAAGAATGGAATGAGCACAAATCTTCCAAATATTTGGAAACGGAGTGGACCACCTCCAAGACATGATATCGTTGTACAGGAATAGAATGGATATTAGACGACTTGACGGAGATCGAGGTCACAGGAGGATGTGATAAAGGAAATTCGTGTGTGTACACACCAAAAAATGTGTATATTAGTCGATTTGATTTCCTTTTTGATGATTTACAATTTTGAGAACTATGACACAAACTCTCTGTCTCTCTCTCACACACACTTCTCTCTCTTTCACTCTGTGAGTTATAGACAGAGAGTTTTCTCAAAAAAAATCGACTCACTCACTTGTGTCCACCTCCCTTTTAGCTAAATGCCAAGTAATACGGGGGAACAATTTTTAGATTTAATCTATTGCACTGGTTATAGGGAGGAAAATGGCGACGAACGACTTGTTGCCTATCATTGTGAATATATTTTTTTGTACTCTTCTTTATCTTAATCTGTGATTCATACCTGTAAAAAAAGTTTTTTTTATGACTGTGTCATACTTTTTCTCTCTGTCCAACTCCAAATGTACTACACACACACACACAGTTTCACTCCAATAACAACAGTTGTGAGTTATAAACACCTATCCATATTTTGATGTATGTAAATACAGAGGGTGAGAGAGGATACATGTATTTTATGACCTAGTAGTAATAATTGCCGGCAATCTAAAAGTCCCTGTAAAACCACCGTGGTACACACATAACCTGTGATATATGATGCTTTAGAATATAATTCCGAGCAAATCGTAAATGGAAAAAAGATATCCAACTGTTTTTATCAACATCGATTGTTCTGACAATATCAGGAGGAGACTCCTATTACGTGTGTGTACTATGCAAAAAGCGTCACCATCACATCTCTGTCCTGGAAGTACAGTCCGTCCCAATCTTCAACCTCTACCCTCCTTTCTCTTGTTTGTTCTTTAACTAGGTTATACAGTACAATTTGTACTAAAATTAGTTACATAGGGAATTCACATATGGAACAAGGAAATCAAAATTTATTTACTTTTCCAACTACTGCATGAATTTTTTCAAATTTTCGTCAGCATCATGATATTTCTATTGGGAAATAAATGAGAAATTGTGGAATTGTGAATTTTACCTACATTGACAAAATTGTCACACTGTATCCTCATTTAAATCGCCTGTGCTTCTTCTCTTTTAGCTATCATACTAATTTGTACTTGCAAGACAAACATTTAACATGGAGATTAGATAGGACGAGAGGGAGAGAGAGTTTATCTAGAACTTACTGAAATTGAATTCCAATTACATAGTTTTTGTCGTAGATTATTTCAACAAATAATCAGTTGATATGAGGATTTTGCGCGAATGACGTTTCCGAACCACTGAAAAATGGCAAATGGTCTTACTTATGTTTAGGAGAGGGGGAGGACATTATATCGAAATCAGTATTAAATTATGTAGTGTGTGTCGATTAAGGGAATGTTTTCCCGTCACTTTTGTGTGTGTGTGTGTGGAGAATGTACATATAGGCAGACGTCTATGCTTCCAAATTTTATTTTTTGAACGTCATTTGAACGTGTGTGTTTTTTTATTATGGAATGCCTTGGATGTGAGTCAGAATTTGGTGGGTGACACACACAAACGCATACACACCAATCAACGTCAGTCACAATAAAAGGATTTAATTAAATGTATGTGTATTTCACAAAACTTCCCAATGAATCAATTCATTTGACCTCTTGGAAATCTGATGCGCACTGGTCAACAACAATTTGATTTGATTTTTTTTTGAAAATTTCACTGATTAAGATTTTGTAGAGGGAGAATATCAATATATTTTGGTGATAATTCGTAATTCGGTGAAGAGTATTAATTCACAAAGTACTCAGTTGTCACAATTTGGAGACTAACGACTTTTTGCATGATATTGATATTGACATTTAGTAACTGTTTACATTGAGATTTGGAGGTAGGAAATAGTTTGGGAGCAGAACCCATTAAGTCAAAAAATATTAGGTTACGTATATGTATTGTAGCTTGTAGGCATTGTAAATGTTATGGTAGTCACGTGAAAATGTACACTCTAATATATGAGCACCAATTTTTTGATCCAGTACATTTAGGAAGAAGAATTTCCTGACTTTATTTGCATAAAATATCATTTCCTCATTACGGCAATTTCGTGACAGTGTGTATATTTCATAGTACAAAACAAAGTAATACAAAAAGACTGTTGTAAACATTGTATTTTTTAATTGTTCAACATTTTTAATAATTTACTCTGGGATTACAATAATGTAAGGTACAAAAAAGGTACTTCCGTCTCACAAAACTGTGGACACGTGGTATGTGTGGTATTGCCACTCAATATTGACAATAATGACAATAGAGAGAGGACCACTAATCTACTCTTCATACAGTAATCTGCACTATGAGATCATCACCGGAAAATGACAACGTCATTCATTGAATTACAAATTTCTCTCTATATCATATTTCCCATAATCGTTTTCTAAACCGACATTATTTCAATTCATTATCTCTTTCCCATGTGTATACTCACCTTTCTGAAAAATGTCAATATTATTTGTAATTCGTTTTTTGGCAAAAGTTGTCTCAAAAATGTACAGTTTCTCTCTTCCCAGTATATGCTCATCCAAGAATTGTTTGTAGTTTTGGGGAACCATTGGATGATGATGATTTCCGGTGTAATAAGTCAAGATGAGAATGCCAAAATTCGGAAAATAATAAATGACTAGTTGGCAGAGTACAAGATGCAAATATTTGAGGATATAAGTTGAACCTTGTCCTTCCCCCTCCACACACACGCCACACACACACAGTCTTATTGAGTCAACATTACGCTAAGCTTGTTCCACGTATGTAGAGAATGTAGACATTGAATCTTCTACCCATTCAGACTGCACATTATAGAGTGGAGAACTCCAAGAAGGCTTCAAGTACCTTCCCACGTTGGCTCTAATAATTTTTGTGTGTATTATGTAAGTGCTGAATCCTGCAATGACTCAATCAGTCAACCTATTCTTTGGCCAAACCAATAAAAATGAGTGATGACTTGGGTGTCGTTCAAGTCCCTCTCACTCCTCGTTATAAAATTAACGTATATTATTTGAGGGCACGTTTAGGTATCATGTACGACTAATTATAATCTCTCTCTGTCTCTCTCCACACAACCTGTACTTCCTGTTACAAGTTGTTACGCAGTTTTTTAAACAATATGTAGGTATGTACTGATGAAATTGGGACTGAACGTAGAAAAGACGGATATGACAAATATATATTTAGTGATGGTGAGAGGCGGGAGTCCTGACTATAAAATATCGTTTCCACTGAAATAGTATGCACGATTTAATATTAAAATCTAAAATCCCTCTCATATTATATTATATTAGTCGATAAGATAATAGAAACCCCATTTCAAATATTGACAGATTCATAATTTAATGACTATATAGATAGGAGATATGATGAGGATGCGTGTGTGTGTAGTATAATACAGATTGTACATTATTGTAAGTGGCTACTGTCACCATCCACGTTGAGCTGATGCTGGAAATCGATACAGGACATTTTAAATGGAGACAAACATCTTGTCTGTGCGGTGTACTTCTCATATCATTCTCCCCCTTTTTTGTGTGGATTGATTGTACTTTTGTAAAATAGGACACAAATAGATTCACACACACACACACTCATCTCTCAACATATATCGAGAAGTACTCCCTACACACACACACGCAAGTACTCTAGTACACTGTTCATAAAGTGTTGTCTCTTTGTGTGTGTGTAAGATTCCACTCAACTTACGATTAGTTGTCATTTAAACTAGTGCGATATTTTGTACACAAACACACACTCACACACTGACCCTGACTGAAAGAAAGTAAAACAAGAGATTAGGATTATTGCATTAGACACGACCAAGCCGACACATTGGATTATGGACAATGTAATACAGGAGGAGAAGGAGGAGGAGGCACAACAACTAGTTCGCTCACCTTTTCTTTCGTTACTAACGAAAAGTTAGTCTAGTCACTAGTTGAGACACTGAAATCGGACAGTGTCAAGGTTCACGGGAACACACAAATTGAATTACTTGTGCCGTTTAGACGAGTCTTCATCATAGTGGATGTGTAGTACGGATACGATACATTGAGAGTAATTAAGAGGTCAATTTGTGGAATTAAGTTCATTCTGTAAAATGTCCCCACACGACGACCTGTAGGATGTCGTTTTATGTGAATAGATTGACAAATTTAACAACTGTGCAAATTTAAACAAGATTCAGTCGCTGACATTAATAGAGGACTGTTTATTGAAGTGGGCGGAAACAAAATTATTATTGTGTCTGAATTTTCCACCTGTCTCTATCTCTACACGGAAAAAGTCCAATTTGTTACTGAAGTCAGTCTGCTCTCTTGTTTTGCGAAACTTTGCATACTGGCACACTGAGTTTTAAGGGTAAGTATTTTGATTCACTTTTATTTTATTTTTGTCCAAAAATATTGTACAATTTTTTGCCAGTACTTTTTGTCTTCCTTGAAAAGTTCTATTCTAGTCGTATTATTTTTCTGCTTTCACGGTTTCCTTAGCTTTTGTTCTAACAAATAATTTTAAAACTTTATTCAAAAACACATTTATTTTGTGCATAAAATCAAGGTGGTAGATACAAGGTGAGCTTACTTGGTGTTTGGTTAAATTTTCCTATAGGCAAAGTTTGCCCTTTTTTTGACCGTTTCTTATGACGACAAAATATTCTGTCCAATATTTTGAAATATGACCA
>WJFB01003092.1:0-14806 GCA_009870185.1 Pygmarrhopalites habei
AAAGAATCGTAGGAATTCCTGCTTCCGTACGGTACTAGAACGTGCAAGTCTGAACACGCTCTGCATATGTACCTAATACAAGACGACTCGCAAATGTTGTGCAAGTTCTCACTTACGTTGTGACAGTTCGTTTTGAAATTCTTACTGTAAATACATAATAAATCACTATAATACGATTCTTGCAATTAGTAATTTGGGGTTTTAAAATCTTTAACCACATATAATGTATTTGACTTAAAGTATATCCAGGCAGCTTGTAAGACTGGCCAAATTAAGGAAGTAGAACGTATTTGTCGGGAGTCAAATTGTTACAATGCTGAGAGAGTCAAGAACTTCTTGAAAGAAGCCAAACTGACAGATCAACTTCCCCTCATCATTGTTTGCGACAGATTTGATTTTGTCCATGATTTAGTGCTCTACTTGTACAGAAATAATCTGCAAAAGTACATCGAAATCTATGTTCAAAAGGTATGTTAAAGAGTGTTGTCATTTTTAAGATGTACACTAATTTTCAAATTATTCAAATTCTTGTCTACCTGTTTGTTTGTAGGTGAATCCATCAAGACTTCCAGTAGTGGTGGTAAGTTTGCTCGTTTTACACGTCCATGTCGAAAAATTAATTATTAATTAATACAGTAATAATTTATTACCGTATGTCTTGTTCACAATGAAATGATCTGATTTATAGGGAGGTCTTCTGGACGTTGATTGCTCTGAGGATGTCATCAAGAGTCTTATTATGGTCGTGCGTGGACAGTTTTCTACGGATGAGCTTGTAGAGGAAGTTGAAAAGAGAAATCGATTGAAGCTGTTACTTCCTTGGCTGGAGTCTCGAACACATGAGGGGGTCGTGGAACCTGCTACCCATAATGCGCTGGCTAAAATCTACATCGACAGCAATAATAATCCTGAGCGGTTTTTAAAGTAAGATAAATAATAATAATATGTGTTTTGAAAAATATGTAAACTTCGTACAACATAATTAATCTCAAAGTACTCTTATATCATGGAAATTATTATTTCATTATTATTTGTATCTAGGGAGAATCAATACTATGACAGTCGAGTTGTTGGCAAGTATTGTGAGAAACGAGACCCTCACCTTGCATGTGTTGCGTATGAACGTGGACATTGTGATAGAGAACTCATTAATGTCTGCAACGAAAATTCTCTGTTCAAATCAGAAGCAAGGTAATAAAAGAATTTTTTTATTTGTAAACTACTCTTTTGACACATTAAATACAACGATTGCTTTGATGAGTGAGGATTTTTTAGATATTTGGTACGACGACGAGATCCTGAACTGTGGGCAGAAGTATTAAATGAAGCCAATCCATACAGACGTCAGCTGATTGATCAAGTTGTGCAGACAGCATTATCGGAAACTCAAGACCCAGAGGATATTTCTGTGACGGTGAAAGCATTCAGTAAGTTCTTTTTGGTAGACTTTTGTTTGAATTTTTCGGATCATAATTCTCAACAGTAAAGTACATTGCAGCAAATAAAGTTTTTAAAAGTGTATTATGGTAATTTTTGATATAGTGACAGCCGATTTACCAAATGAACTTATTGAACTCCTTGAAAAGATTGTTCTTGATAACTCAGTGTTCTCAGATCATAGGTAAAATATCATTTTTATCATTTCTATCCTATTCTGATACACAGTCGTGCATGTGCAAGGAGAAATCAAATGATTTGAAAAGGTATTTAAAACATTTTTTTTCTGGATTTTAGGAATTTGCAAAATCTACTTATTTTGACAGCGATTAAGGCGGATAGAACTCGTGTAATGGAATACATTAATCGGTTGGATAATTATGATGCTCCAGACATTGCAAATATTGCAATTAACAATCAACTTTACGAAGAAGCATTCGCAATTTTCAAAAAATTTGATGTCAATACTTCTGCCATTCAAGTTTTGATTGAACATGTGAGTAATTTGGATCGAGCCTACGAATTTGCTGAACGTTGTAACGAGCCTGCTGTATGGAGTCAACTGGCTAAAGCACAGCTTCAAAAAGGCCTTGTAAAGGAGGCTATTGATTCTTACATCAAAGCCGATGATCCTTCTGCATTTGTCGATGTTGTTGAAACTTCCCATAAAACAGGTCAGGTCATTGATTTGATCTAATTAATAGTTCTTGATGTTGCGATAAATTATAAATAATTTTTCTTCAAATCTTCTCCTTAATAGGTGACTGGGATGATTTGGTACGATACCTACAAATGGCAAGAAAGAAAGCACGCGAGTCATACATTGAGACAGAGTTGATTTTTGCGTATGCCAAAACTGGTCGACTTGCTGATTTGGAAGAATTTGTGTCCGGACCGAATCACGCTGACATTCAAAAGGTACTTATTTCAAAACAAACCTTATTTGACAATACAAAATATTAGGCAAATTTACATTGTGTTTTATGAAATATTATACAGATTGGAGACCGATGCTTTGATTCTCAAATGTTTGAAGCAGCAAAATTACTGTACAATAATATCTCAAATTTTGCACGTTTGGCCATTACATTGGTTCATTTGACGGAATACCAAGGAGCAGTTGATTCAGCTCGGAAAGCAAACAGGTTAGACTATGTATTAGAGACGTTGCCTAAAATGTTATGAACTGGTGCTTGACTTTGAGTAATTTCTTTTGGACTGTGAGAGTTCTTTGAGTTGAGTGATATTTATAAACTGGTTGGTTTTCTTTTGTTCATTTAGTACGAGAACATGGAAAGAAGTTTGTTTTGCTTGTGTGGAATCGGGAGAATTTCGTTTAGGTAATAAAAATAATATAACATTCCATATTTGTCAACTTGATACGAACAAAGTACGAATACTCCAGACTGTAATTGAGACATTATCAGTTGTTATCTTAATGTATGTAGACAACAAATCTGCAGTTGTTTTTTAATTTCATTTTTTTAGTAACAACTTGTATTTACTGTGTATCTCTTCTCTTCAAGCAATGCTAATAATTTTCTTTTTATATTGCTTTTTCAGCTCAGATGTGTGGTCTGCACATTGTTGTTCATGCGGATGAACTTGAAGATTTGATTAATCATTATCAAGACAGAGGTTACTTTGAAGAATTGAGTAAGTGGCTCTGTCATCAATTTGTCAATGCATTTGGTACAATTGCTTAGTTCACAATTTCATTTCATTTTTTTCTTTCAGTTAATTTACTGGAAGCTGCTTTAGGGCTCGAGAGAGCTCACATGGGCATGTTTACAGAGTTAGCGGTGAGTACTATATAATCATTATTGGACAAATTACTAAATCTTTGGTAGAGATTTTTTGTATTATTAAACGAATGGGTAATAATTAACAATATTATTATTTTTGTGTTATGAATTCAGATCTTATACTCAAAATACAAGCCAGAAAAGATGAAAGAACATTTAGAATTGTTCTGGTCTCGTGTGAACATTCCAAAAGTTCTTAGAGCAGCAGAACAAGCGCATTTATGGGCCGAATTGGTTTTCCTTTACGATAAGTACGAAGAGTATGATAATGCTGTTACAGCCATGGTGGCCCATCCAACAGAGGCATGGAGGGAGTCTCACTTTAAAGACATCATCACCAAAGTTGCCAACATTGAATTGTACTACAAAGCAATCCAATTTTATTTGGATTATAAACCCATGCTCCTCAATGACTTACTGCTTGTCTTGGCTCCAAGAATGGATCATACACGAGCTGTAAACTTTTTTACCAAAGTGAGTAAAAAGAATATGTTTTTTTTCTTTTATAATTATTTGTATTATTTCAAGGAATGACCGCTGTTGAAAGTAAGTACTAACCAACATTCTTACTATTATTATAAGGTGAACCACTTACAACTGGTAAAACCCTATCTGAGAGCAGTTCAAAGTTTAAACAACAAAGCCATCAAGTAAGTTTTATTCTATTATAAATTATATCAGTTATAATTGTGTACAGTAAAACGAATTGAATTTATTGTCCTCAACACATTTTTAATTTTTTTTTTCACAGTGAGGCACTAAACAGTTTACTCATTGAAGAGGAAGATTATCAAGGTACAAAAGATGACACCTTCACTAATATACTTTGAGTTTACTTTGCATATATTGTAGACTACAATTTGTAGTAATATTTCACTATAATGTTTAATTTTTTTTAATTTCAGGGCTTCGCACTTCCATTGACGCCTTTGACAACTTTGACAATATAGCCCTTGCCCAGAAATTAGAGAGACATGAATTGATAGAGTTCAGACGTATTGCAGCCTATTTATATAAGGGGAATAATCGCTGGAAGCAATCCGTTGAGCTATGCAAAAAAGATCGTTTGTACAAGGTAGTAATAATATTCTGTTTAGTTTTCATTATTTTCAAAATTATATTTTTACGATTTCATAAGTAAGATGGATATGTTAATTTTTGAAGGATGCCATGGAGTATGCGGCAGAATCTAAAAATGCTGAGATTGCAGAAGAACTCCTTTCTTGGTTCTTGGAGAATGGCAACAAAGGTCAGACACATTTTTAAAAAAATAATAATAATGAGAAAAATTTGTACACTACCTGTATGAATATTTCCCAGATACTGTTTCTAGCGTATTGTTTCGACTTGATGTAGTAAATTCTTAAGGAATAATTAAATCGTATTTACATTTGCCACAGACTGCTTCTCTGCCTGTCTCTTCCATTGCTACGATTTGTTGCATCCGTAAGTTTTTTTCAGTTCTACTACTCTTATATTTTGTAAAAAGATTTTTATTAAGTGTTGAAATATGGTTTGCATAATCCATGTTTACTGAGTTCTATTACTTAAGGAGGAAATCACTTTATTTTTATTTTTGTAGGGATGTCATACTTGAACTGTCGTGGCGAAATGGTATTGTTGACTTTGCTATGCCGTATTTGATTCAGGTGCTCCGAGAATATCGCACCAAAGTAAGTTGTTTTGTTTATTTTTCTTTCAATTGTGACCATGAAAATGGTCTCATTACGATTGAAGGAATCTTTGTCACTTTTTGATTGTGCTAATCGCGTTGAACGTAGATTGATAAACTGGAAGAATTGGAAATGCAAAGGATTGAGGAAGGGCCTACAAATGACCAAAAACCAATGATAATGGGTAAGTTGGTTAACAGATAATAAAATAACCATCATTGATCATATGTGTTTCTCTACTTTCTTCAAATAATGAATGAATCTAATAGTGATGTTTTGATGAATGAATAGAACCTCAGCTAATGCTAACGGCTGGACCAGGTAATTACTATTATAATTATTATTAATAATTCATTTTATTATTATTATTATTATTACTCCACAACTAATACATATAAGAACATACTAGTACATTAGTGGTGTAAAGAACGACATGGTACATACGTTGACCGAGTCATCCTTGCCTGTGGTTGGCGGTGAGCATTTGAAAAAAACGTCGGTTGAAAAAAATTTAGTTGCGATTAGAGTTGGTCGTAGTTATGCCGTCTAAATCTGGTGGTAGAATGTCTGTCAAAGTGACAGACAACAAGTCAACTATAGATTTTTGGACGGGTCACTTAGATAGAGGCTATCAACTTTGTTACTCAAAGTTGGGTCTCCCTAAAGTTGAAGGTAGTTTCACAGCATTCTTAGTACAACTTCTAACGGAGCGTGAGGAGAGAAAATCAATCAAATCGGTTGATAGTGACACACAGACAGAGGAGGAAAGTAAGGACAAGTAAGTACAACAGTTTATTCCATTTAATTCATATGTGTATGTGTTTGTATGTAGCTGACTGTACATTTTATTCACCTTCTGTATGTATAGAGAAAAGCAAGTTGATGGTTGTTAAACATGAATTGACTGAGGCTGTGTCCGAGTACGAACAGTCAATCAAGAATGATACTAGTGGTGGTGAGTATTTATTTTAAGCTGTGTTTCTCTCTCAACGCTTATGGTAACTTGTACTTTTCATAAAAATGTTAATATTACATACTTTCTTTTTTTTTAAAAAAAAAAAAGTAGTCGTACCAAAGACGAAGAGATCTGTTGAGTCTCCACCGGATAGTCAAGAGTTTGAAGGTTCTATTGTCAAGAAAGTCAAGGTAAAGATTTACGATGATGGGAAGAATTGTCCACACAAATGTACATTGTGCGATTCCAGATTTGTTCAAAAACGTAAGTAACTTGGAATACGTTCAAATCTAAGCTGAAGTATGATTTTTGACTAATGTTTTTAATAATTTGCAGAAAGTTTGAAAAAACATATTGACACTGCACATAAACCACTAACAGTAAAATGTGACGGGTGTACACATGTTTGCTAATGATGGTAAATATTAAATTATATTCTTTTAGAATGTTTTTTTAAAATATACTCCAAGACAGAAGTGTTTATTTTAAATAATTCTCTTTAGCACATATGAGACGGCACAAGTTGCTCATCCACACTGATTGTTTAAGATGTCATATGAAATGGCATAACGACAAGTATCAATGCAGTATGTGTTCCAAATATTGTCACACCAAAGGTAAATCCTGTATTACGATTTTACCTTTTAATCTAGTTTATTTATTTTAGTGAAGTATAACGTGGAAAAGCGAATGCATGATTTTTTGTTGACAGTTAAGCTGGAAAGACACGAGCGAACCCACTTTGTTAAGCGTAAGAGTGACAGCGAGGTGTCTGGAGCTATTGTAAAAGTGAGTTATTTATGAATTTTATACTAAAATTTGACTTTTTGAAAGTATTTATAATGATTTTTTATGACAGGAAAAATTACAATCAGCTTGTAAGGACCAACTGGAAAAAGTGAAGGCACACAAGAAAAAAGTATAATATGAATTATGAATATTATTATGTATTTGAGTCTCTGTGCATGGCATAATTACTAATTGGTCTTTTTATAATTAGATTGGTCCTGTGGTCACAAAGTTGAAGGAAGGGAGTCGCATTTATTACAAGACGGACACTACGATGAAATTGATTACAACAGATACTTATACTGCGAAAAAATACAGAGGTATTTTTTATAGTTATTATTTTATACTATCACATATGATAATATTTCTTGTCCTGAGTTCATATATATATTATTTTTGCAGCTCCGGCTATCTTGTATTATATCCCATTCCTTCCCCAATATCAAACACCAGAAGCCATGGGTCATTTCGTAGTAACGACCGGAGAAGGTCCGTTTGAGTTTATTACGAATCAAATTCAGAAATCTGGAAAGGATTTTAGTGGTGGTGGGAGTTGCACACACAAATCCAATGACATGTACGGTGTAAGTGAAATCATGATCATATTATTATTATTAGCTAATTTATTTGCAATGTTTTAAAATTCGTGGTTGTTTTAGGGTAAGTATGATGACTATGACAACATGATAGTAGTGGCTGCAGCAAAAACTTTGGAAACGTGTCGGGATCTCAAATTTTGTGCAAATGGAGTCTGTGCTGTTACAAATAAGATTGTTCAAGAACCGAGTGGTAATTTATTTGAAATACATTATTTATTAATATGAAAGTATTTCGATGTATGTAATGTCTCAAATTTGTTAAAATTATTATTTCAGTTCACTCAGAATGGGAGGAAAAAACGAAGGCTACTTTTCTTCGTCAGTTGGCTGTTCGAGGAGTCCCTTTTCGTCCTCAACAACAATAATTATATTTTTGTGCAACGTTTATAACATAATCTAGTGTCATGTATTATGTGATCGGTTAATAAAATACAAGTTGTATTTTAAAAGATGAATATGTTCCCTATGGTCTATATATATACCTATTTATGTATTATCATGGAACATAGTCTATAAGCACATTTATGTTTTGAAGTAGTAATAGTCCATGTATTTTACTTTCTGCATGAATTCTTTTCCGTACTTACAGGGATGGCATATCCGCCCACCTACCCTAATGCCTATGGAGGAGGTGTCCCTTACCAAGGTTATGGGATGTAATGTATAAGACATCTGAAGAAAAAATGTTTTTTGTAGGACGACTGTCAACTTTAGGTTGGTCTCAAAATACGCTCCTTGCAAGTCAAATGCAAGCATTCCTCTATCAAATAATAAATTATTATATTATTACTAGGTTATAGTAATTTAAAATTATTTATGTGATTAAATTGTATGTACATGTTATGATATATATATTATATTACAAGATATAATGCTATTGACCGGTTTAATATTATGTAATAATGGCCGAAGTATGTATCGAAAGGATTTGAGTTGTACCGTCTACTAGCATAGTGTAGATACCTATAGAAACATCTTTCAAGTATGAGAGAGGAAGCGAGAGAATCAAACCTACACTGAGATATATATATATATTAGTACATATACTCAGATAGGAAATGTATTAATGAAGAAAAGTAAATGGTAACTTTCTGATGAGACAGAGGGGATGAAAAATTAAACTTAGCACTTGAATCGTAATATACTTTGGACTAATTTTTTATTATTATTCGCCGTCACAGTATTCTACCAGCCAGCAACAATCTTTTTTGTCATACAAAACAAATAGCCTATGATTTGAAATAGGGAAAACTATAATATGAGAAACTTTTTTTTTCTTTAATTTTTAGTTACAATAATAATGAAAATACTAATGGCGTCAAATCATCTTTTGTTGCAATTTATTTTTCCAAAGGAAGTGGAATATGATATAATTCCCCATCACAAGTACGCACACACAAAAAAAACTCTTTAAAAAACAACAGGTTTGATTTTACAGATGTTGTATCAAGATGTAGCTATGATTCTAAATATACAGCAACTTTATTATATTTACTTATAGCCCCAATTCAAACTTTGAACATTACTTTTGGCCGACAAAAATTTGAAGACGAGTCAACAAGCTGACGTAGAGTTGATGCTCGTAATCAGTACAGAAATCCGACAATTTATCTGCAAACTGGAAAAGAAAGAAAAGACATTCTTTTTGTAATCATCACACTTTAAACTCATTTCATATCCATAGTAAAATCTTTTTTATACTTGGACAATAAGTCGTAGTTAAGAAAGAGACTGGCACATATCATGACCCTACTTCACACATAACTTTGAATACACAGAAAGCTTTTGTCTTCAAAAAAAGAGATTGTACAATGTCGACATACCTCATTGCTTATTCCACGCTCCTCCAATAAATTCATAAAGAGATCGTAAAGGTACTGCACCAAATTTAATAAAAATTATAAGATTAAAACAAGGCTTCATGATTTAGCAAAAAAGGTTATGTGCAACAAATAAAGTACTACTTACACCATCAAGAGTGTCACCGGCAACAGCGTAGACTTGTTCCTTCCACTCTCCCTCAAACAAAGTGAGTTCGTCAATTACGAAGGCATCAGCTACAACAAGGAACAATTTTTCTTATTAGACAGAGACATGGGGGGAGCGTGAAAGAATCACAGAAATAGAAAGCCTTTGGACTCTTACTGTAATCATCCGGAGAAGCGTCTTGCGGAGTGTCTCGTAAATATGAACAACTGAAACTGAGAGTTTGATTTCCTTTGCAAATGTCTACTTCAAAATTTGGTCTTGATCTCATTTCAGTCTGAGGTGCTTCCTCTCCAGGTCGTTGTTCTTCCTCCCCCTCTTCTGCATCAACTGTGTGGTTAACATTTAGAGTGATTTCGATTCTGCGAAAATTACACGAAAACGTTGTAAATTACGTTGTTCCCCTTTCATATGAAAGTATTATTAAATCTGGAAAATAATTATTTTGTCAAGGACACTTACTGTTCGTCATTGAACTTTTTGGTTAAAACGATTTCAGATTGCTCAGCCTTGACTGAAAAACCATCGATGGAACTGACTACTGGAGAATCCTTCAATGTCTTTTTTTCTGTAGCAACTGAAATAAAAATTTTAGTATGATGAATCAAATATTACAGTAGAAGATTATTATTTTTTGAAGTATACCAATATACTTACTTTCATCGGTTAGGAAAGTGAATAGCTCTTGATCCCCTGTGTGTAGAAAAGATAATCATGAATCTGATTTTGTAGTCTGATTGCAGTTAACAATAGTAACAGTTGAGTCAATAAATTACCTTTGGTGTGTAAATTGCTCATATGCATGACAGATCCCAGAAAATTTGATGTAGGAGGAAGTTTTGCCATGACGGGAAGTCGGCATGCTTGCTGACCAAGTACCGGCGAGTGCCCCAAACGGAAAGCACTCCTCACGCCCACTCGACTAAAAAATGATCGAATCATGATACTGTCGACGAATTGTCGAATGAGAGTAAATGTCTCCAAGTCAGTCACTTGAAATAGTGTCCAAATTGATTGTAGAAAAATGAAAAAATGTCTCTCCTCACACCAACAAACTCGAAACGCGAAATGACTTTGAATTCTGACGAAATCCCGGCCTGCTTGCCTCTGTCTATTGTGAGAGACTAAAGTGTGCGATGAGGGCCAAGGTGCGAAATCGGCTCCGTTCAACTTGACGAATTTTATCTTCGCCAGGTCAAGGTTCAAGAGCGTCGTGTCCAGCGACCAGATTTCTTACATGACAAAGTGGTGTAGATACTAGTTTGCATGATGGACGTCAATGCCATTGCCAAAGACTTTGACGACTTAACCGAGGAATTTAGGAGCTTTGCCGTAAGTTTTTTATTCTTGATTGTAATTTTTCCCTTCTTCATTTTGTTTGTAAGAGATTGCATGTTTAAGATAATTGAATTAATGTTCTTTTACTCAAGGCTGTTCACAAAGACTATGTGGCGAAGCTGGAAGAACTTGGGAAATTGCAAGCAAAATGTATGAAAGAACTGACACATCAACGGTATTGAGAATTACTTATTATTTTGATACAAATTCTGTTTTCAGGTATTATGTACGACCAGATTTATCCAATGAGTGATTAATGAGATAATGAAATTTATTTGACTGGAATCATTTCTTCGCAGTCTTATGTAGGGTCTGATCTGTGGTCACTAGTTCCAATAAGTAGTTACTAAGTTAATATTATTTCTAATTGCAGCTACCGTCTTGGGGTCCTCCGTAAATCAATAAAGTGAGTAGTAAAAATATTAATTATGATGAATTTAATTGTACTACGTTGTTACCTTCTTTATTTACATTTTATTTAAAAATCTGGACAATTTTGCTATATTATGTATTCATAGGAAGAGAGTATTACACAACTATGACATTGAGATTTTTTTGCTCAGTTTTTTTCTTATTATTTCTTGTTTTGTGGAATACAGGTATGAAAAGAATCCAGAGAGCCGAGAGGTGATCAAAGACATTGAAAGGAAAATGACTCATCGCAAGTAATATATGATTATTAAATGATTGAAGATTATGAAAAATATTTGTAGAATAATCTGAATAATGTATTCAAGTATTATTTAATCATGAAGGGTTCAATTGCAAGAAATGGAAGAGGCTTTGCCAAAAAAGAATGGTCTTTATTTACGAATAATCTTGGGAAACGTCAAGTAAGCCTTATTTTTTTCTTAGATTATATAATCTAAGATGTGTAAAATATTTTAAACATGTACCACTCTCCATCTCAATCGATTAACTGAATCCAATTCTTTTTTTTCTCTCACTACAGTGTTTCTATACTAAATAAAGATGACAAGTAAGAATCACTTTATCTTTTCTAGAAAGCATTACACAGTCTTTCAGAAAACCAGTTCTTATCAAATTCTTATAGTTCTTAATTATGGTGCTATTATTTTTGTCCAGGTTCAAGTACAAGGATGAGTACGAGAAGTTTAAATTTATTATCAATGGAATCGCACTATTCACCTCCATTATTAATATATTCATGAACTCTAGGTAAGTTTGTATTCTGTTTCTTCCTCTATATACTAATTTCATTTTTCACATGATTGTTATCTAAAAACTTTTTTGTTCACATGTTGCAGAGTTTTGGATCTGCTATTCATGTTTCTGTTAGTGTGGTACTATTGCACATTAACGATCCGTGAAAGCATTCTCAAAGTTAACGGTTCACGGGTAAAGGGATGGTGGCTAACACATCATTTTATATCAACTATTCTCTCTGGGGTTCTCCTAATTTGGCCCAATAATGCCGTCTACTATGCGTTCCGGACACAGTTCATGTGGTTCAACGTTTACATTAGTAATGAATGAACATTTTCATAATCATAAGTTGATACAGTATCCATAATTGTTTTACATTTTTCTAATTATTGTGGGTATTTTTAAAAATAGGTTTGGTTCAATTTCTTCAATTCCGATATCAACGTGGTTGTTTGTATCGCTTGCGAGCACTTGGGGAGCGACATAATATGGACATTACAATTGAAGGATTCCACTCTTGGATGTGGAGGGGTCTTAGTTTTCTACTACCATTCTTATTCTTGGGATACGCATTTCAACTTTACAATGCCTATACATTGTACCTACTAAGTTACCATCCTGAAGCTACTTGGCAGGTATGAATCATGTTTCCTTTACTTTTTACTGAACTTGACTAGAAAATTATAGTAGTGGACCGATTGAAATAGAAGCAACCTGTTAAAAATCAATTCTTTATCCCGTCAAGTTGCCTTTATTTATATGGTAATTCGACTTGTTGAATGTGCCTGCTATTGACGCAACATTCCTAGTTCTATATGTATTTATTATAATATATATATATGCATGCGTGGACATGTCGAGGAATCTCAACATTTTCAAAATGATTGATTGGCTAAAAATTCGTTCATTTTAGGTGCCCGTTATAAGTGGCATGTTTTTCATCGTTTTTCTTGGAAACACTCTTACCACAGCCATGGTAATACCACAAAAACTACGAGAAAAAGTAAGTATGGCATGAGGGGAGGAGGATATTGTAAAATATAATTCATGGGAATATAAAATGTGAATGTGATATTAATTTTTGCCTATTCCTTGTCTCCTAAAGGTAAGGCTTACTGAGAGGTTTGCTATTCTCGACAAATACTTCAGGAGACAAAATAATCGACGAGAAGTGTCACCAGACGCAGCCGAATCTGAGAAGAAAAAAGATTAAATGTACGAGATATATAGTGCTATAGTGGGGATAGTGCTAAAAATCCGATTCAATGAAATTCGCTATGTTACACTATATTGATATATATTTTATGCTTATATTATATATTTATATGATGCTGATTATATGGGACGCCCAAATTCCAGAGATTTTGTGATATACAGAGAGAACCAATACTGATGGTTATATCAGGGGGAAAATGTACTAATATATAAAAATTGAAGTGTCTTTACTGCTACAGCAAGCGAAATAAACAAAATCAAAAGATAATTTAATATTGTTGGTTATTCTTATTTGAAAATATCAAGTCCGGAATTCATACGAACCGTTCTTTTATTATCATGGGAATGGATGAGAAAAAAGGGAAATTTTGTAGCTCGTCATATTGTACAGTAAACAAAAAATATTAGCTTCTTGTTCCATCATTTATTTAGTACAAATTTTGTTCATATTTTTTAAGCAACATCACCGTTACGGTGACACCGTATCATATATGGTTGTTTTGCCTTTGGACATACAAAAGCGTCGAGTTGACTACAATAAATGTACCATGGGTATTCCTTTGATATCCCTTGTGTATGATGACTGTATGTAGTAAATAGTAACATTTTAATTGGCATTTTGTGTACATACTACGCAAAGCTTTCATTCCTTCCGTCTATGGATAATTTCCATTGATCTCGTAATTTATATTCCTAATACGTATGAGACAATAATAATAATAATTTTGTATTTATATTTACAGCAATAATAAATTATAATGTCCGTTGTAACTAGCAGTATACTGAATATTACTGATACAATGGAGTCGAGACAAAAGCGCTTCACATTGACAAAAAAATGAGAAAAAAAGTCCGACTTTTATGTTTACAGATTATGTGTGTAGCTTCGAATATGTATTCCTTCGAATTCTACGACATAAATAATTTGTATTCCAAGTAACATGACGTCTATTTTTCTTGTCAATCTATCTACCATTTAGTACAAATCACCCTGAAACACAATAATACTACTAAATAATAACTAATAATTTTTTTAAATTTTTTTAAACGCGAGACAAAAATATTATACGTGACCATAAATTAATTATAATGTCAACAATTGAGAGGCCTTGTCCAAGTACCCTCTCCAAACTTTACGAGTTCGTAATACAGTACACTAGCATTTTAGACATTTTTTACTAACCTAAAAAAAGAAGAAAATCTTCCAGTCTTTTGCTTGATTGATAGATATTTTACCTTATATATACGTAGAAACACAACAAACCTACATTACAATACATACTTACTTGTGTGTGAGTACTTGATAGCAGTAATATACTCAATCAGTGAATATCATTCTCTCCGGGGTATGTCAAAAACAATAATCTCTTCTATCAATCTGCTTGTATGTGTCTACATTGTGTCTTTTGTAAATCAGTAATGTTGCAAATGAATAAATAATGTAATATATAAATATCTTAGAACGGCTACTGTGTGGTAGAATTACTTACTTAATTTGAAAAAATCAAAACAAAAAATAATAACTGTTTATTATTATTATTCTTGACAACCCGGGACGGAAAAATTGAATCTTTTTTTGTATATGCAATTATATCAGTCAGTCGCACAATCTTTTTTTCCCTAATATATTATATATATTATTATTTTTCTTTATATATTATATTAATAATTATATTTTATAGCTTTCAAACTTTCTGGGAAAAAAACTTTTGCGCCCCTTGAAAAGCACCATTACATTAAAGTTTTCAACATGATTCCTTTGAATAATATATTATATAATAATTATTACAAAGATACTGGTTGTATTTGTTAAGTTTTTTTTCTTCGGTCAAGTTACAAGTA
>WJFB01003093.1:0-14803 GCA_009870185.1 Pygmarrhopalites habei
GGATGAGAGGCCATCCCGTCCCGTCCCGATCGGGACGGGTTCGGGACGGGACGGGATTGTCCCGTCCCGAACGGAGCCCTAGCTACATATGACAGACGTGTCCACGATGATCATTCCAGTTCATAAGAAAAACTATGACTTTCTCTCTGAATGTCATCCAAGTTAGTCATTAATAAGTCATAATACAGTTTAGTTAATCCAATTTCTCTACTAATTTTATTATTTTTTGCGAATCTACGTATAAAGTGACTCAATTCAAGTGAGTCACTTTACATGAAAAATAGTTTACTCATTAATCTCAATAAAATGACGCGAGTGACTCACGCATTTCTTTGATCAGAGGGTAGGAAGAAAGTTCAAGCTTATCCATTTTTTTGACAAAAAATTTTAATACTCACTATCATTATTAATTTTACTTAATCTCCCTTCCCCTCTCGTGACAGCTTATCCTAAATACACACTGTGTATTACACAGTAATTAAAAATCCTAAAGATAATTGAAGGCTCATACCAAGACTCTTAAAACTGAATGGTCGGTACTCTGTGACAACGTAGACAAAGTTCCTTCCTCCTTCCAATTTCTAATACACACTTGTGTGATGTGAGATGTGGATTTAACCTCAAATTGCGTACCCAACTCCTAATCACCACAAAGTATAGCATAGCATGATCATTTCGGCAACATAAATTGTGGAAAGTAAAAGACTTTACAGTGGGAGTCAACAGAGCATATCCCCATTTCAATCCATGTGGAATCCACATTTTGTGCACACTACACACACACACACACTACATAGTCACACTATGATAGTGTAGTACACACACACAGACATATTTATCCCACACCCCAAGCACACAGCCCATCCTCACCCCTTTCCCTCTCTTGTATCTATTTGAGTGCAATTTCCTTCTCAAACATTTTTTTTGCCAATGACCGCCCTTGACCACTTGAATAAAGCCAGAAGAAAAATCACGAAAACGCTTCGCCTCGCATTATACTCAAATTACACAGTGTGCAGTTTATACCCATGACAGTTTGGGACGACAGGCACACACACGAGAGACTGGAGAGAGAGAGAGAGATTCTAATGGGATGTATAGCCTCATCAACCCTCAGGCTATTTTCATTCATAATTCAGAGCAAAAAAGAGTCCAGAATACAGAGAGAGAGAGAGAGAGCAAAAAACACTTTTTATTCTACATCTCGGTAACTTCCACTCCACTCCACATGTGTCTGTATAGTGTGTGTGTGCGTGTGTGTGGGAAACTGGTGTTTCAAATTTAAAGGATCGTACATTCAGTCAAGAGGTAGTCATGAAGTTGTCTGTTTGTGTGTGTGTGTGTGTCTGGATTCATTCCCTGTCATCTAAAATAACTATTTTGACTCTCTCGTACATTGACAGTTGTTAAATACACAATTTACATAATTACGCTATTGTACAGTTCAAATTCGTGCAGATCTGCACATACTCCAAATTTCACTGCGTGTGTGTGTGTGCAAGTAAAGTATGTAAAAATTCAGCTGGAATTATTGTGAATGTGCGTGAGAATTGGAATTAAATTGTGAAGGAGAGAGTTCATCGTACAAGAATTTTTTACTACTTAAAATATCTAAAATTTTCGTCAAAATGCGGGATTTTTAAAAATATGACTGTGATGAAGAATCTAATCTAAATCCTATCTAAATATTGTCGACTGACTCAAAAGAAGTGGAGTTGACATTTTTTCGCAAAATTTAGTTCCCTCTCTGCCAAAATGGAAGTTGAACGTCCTCCTGGTTGCCTACCCTTCTTCCTTTTCCGGATCCGGGGAACCGTCCTTGTTAAAATATGGGGTCAATGGTTATTCATGATTTTGTACACAACTGGGATTGTTTGTCTTCACAATTTTGTGGACGAACTCAGAATGAATTTCCCGCTCTACATGGTCACTGTCATAGGGACAGTCACGGGACTGTTGCTGGTTTTCCGGACAAATACGGCATATGACAGGTACGTGCCTTTCTACAGGGTGACCGGACAAAAGCGGTCCGGGTAAAGTCTCATTTCGTCCGGAAGAAGCGGAACCCTCGTCTTTTTCTATAAAGCTGCGTTTTTGTGTTTCGAATCTTCCCACCAAAATTGGAAGAGCCTAGTATTTTTCAATATAAATTAACTTGACTGTATTTTTAAAAAATTTTTAAAAGATTTTGGGAAGGGAGAAAACTTGTAGCCACATTGATCTACCACGTGCGTTCCCTATCCCTTAATATTTGGGTCGGGATGGACGGAACAGGAGCCAAGGATGTCGACGAGACGTCAGAAATAGAAGATATCCTTGAAAGAACTACAGTCTTGAATCTTCTCATTGGATTTGCATGTGCAACCAAGAATTATCTGAGAGGTGACTATGCCTATGATTCAGATGACCTCCGATGTTTCATAGGTCATTTACCCCGATTCCAGAGGAGTGCTACTTCCGATTTGTCACCGAACTCACCCGGGTTGAAAGAAGAAGGGTCAGTTAAAAGGAGAGGGAAGAGGGCGATCGAAGGGGAAGGAGATCTGAGTGAAAATGTGACGGTTCAAATCCCAATGATAGATAAGGATGAAGGAGAAAAGGAAAAGAGCAAGGATTTATCAAAGGGGGATAAGAAAAAGAAGAAGAGAAAAATACTGAAGCATTATAGAATAAAAGCGTATGACGTGGTCACACCAACTAATATTCCTATCGAGATTGTGTACTACATTTTTTCATACCTCAAAACTGTGGCCGCTAGAGGGAAGTGCGAGGCTAATGTCCTGAGGAATAGTCAAAGTTGTAAGTGGGAAGTTTCAAAATATTTTTTTTAAAAATTGAAGGATTCACGACATGAATTTCTCAATTTTCAATGCAAATGAAAAGACCGACTAAAAACTTGTAAATTAAAGTTTAAAATTTCCGGCGAAAGAAGTGTGTATATACATGCTTACCGGGAAAGTTCAGACTTTTGCTCAAAAAATAAGTGGATGCAAAATTATTCGTTCCTAGATGTCGGGCTAGATGAAGTTTGTATGAAAATGAATTGAGCTTACGAATAATTTTTAGAAAAGCACTGAAACATCAACTGTAAATATTTTGGAGTCATATTTTGAAAAAACGGCCACAAATTTTAAGGTAAAATATTCAGGATTAAAAATATGATTTAGGAATTTTAACATTAATTTTCAGCCTGCTTGGCCCTCCTTGACTGTCTAACTCAATTGGAAAGGATTTTGAGAACTCCGATCCCTCTGGCTTATTCCATTCATCTTAATTACACTGTGTGGATCTACTTACTCGCTCTACCATACCAATTTGTGGGAAATTTGAATTGGTGGACGATCCCTGCTGTGTCCTTGGCTTCCTTTGCTTTACTGGGTAAGAGAAGAGGAGCCAGGATCTCTTGTACTATGCAAGGAATTGACAAATTCATGTCTTAAAAATAACTGTATGAGAAATTCTCATTGAGAATACTTGTGTCATTGATAGGGATCCTTGCTATCGGCGGGGAAATTGAAAATCCTTTTGGTGATGATGAGAATGATTTGGTGAGTCTCACATTCCAATTTCCATATATAATTTTGCAAATTTTTAAAATTTTTTTCCCTACCTAAAGACCCTAAAGTTTTCACTATTGTTCTATAAAAATATATTTCCCGCCATTAGCCTATGGATGACTACTGTAATGTGATAAGAGAAGAAATTCAAATGTTGGTGGGGAATCCAATGCCCCCAATCAAAACTTGGGTAATGTCTGAAGATAACCAACCATTTGCTCCACGTTCCTGGTTAAATTCTCAAGAATTGGCTACCAAGTCTGGAGAGAAGTTGAGAGAAATCCTTACGCGGACAAGGAGAACTCGATCTCAACAACAAATCTTAGACGACAAAGATCCGATTGACTGTACCAATTTGTAATTATTTATTCCAAATATAACAATTTACAATCATCAATCTTCTGATTTCAAAATACTTAAACTTTTCAAGTGATTCATTTTTGTTTTTACAAATATATTTTGGGAGAACAAGAAACAAAACGTCTACGAAATATTTTTCATTAAACATGAAACTTGTTTTATATGAAAATCCCGCACAAAACCTTTCTATCATTCTTTATTTCAAAATAGCGCGCGTCGGTTGAGGATGCTACTCCTATTCGCAAGTGTAGTTGGCAGTTTCCGTGAACCCATTCAAACACTTACATCTTCCTTTCAGCGTCAAGTGATGATTCACCTCCTCCCATAAACACGTTGCATGACGCACACACTCCCCACTCCCTCCTGCCAGATCGCAAAGAGCCCCCACAAACCCTCCACATTTCCGATAAACCGGATTGTACTCTCCAAAATTCCCACAGCCACAAAAGCCATCTTTGCAAATACGTTGAGCGACTGAGTCGCACTTTGACCCTATCGTTGAATTGCAAGGGCTCCCATAACTCAGCTCATTACATTCCCCCTCTGCATCCTCCATGTACCCTTCCTGACAGCGGCAGTGACCCTTTATGACCTTCTCTGAACTTTGACCTTCCCCTCTTGCTTCCATATGTCGACACTCCGCGTGAAGGACACACGTTATGTTATGACTATTGTCACACGGTCCATACACCCTACTCTGACATGTCATCGTCCGTGGATGCATTTTCTGCCACAGGGTCTGATTTTCCCTCCGAAACTTTCACCATTACGTGAATGGGAACCAGAAATTTTCCCTCCCACTTTCTCCATTCACCTAATGTTAAAAAACTGTTTTCCCTCCGAACTACGTTCGGAGAAAGTGGTAGAAAATGCATGCACGTCATCGTCAAAGGGTCCCACTTTTGGTTGTCGTAGAGACAGGAGCATTTACCCTTTGATCCCTTGTTCTCCACACACACGAGCCCTTCATAACAGAATTGAGGACCATCCTGGCAGGGATGCCCGTGAGTGGGTACGCATTGGCCTGACCTACTTGGACCCGTTCCACCCCAACACTCACATGTCCCTTGGTCCCCTCGTGTGGGCATATTGCAAAGGGCATCCTCCACACAATGACCCTCCCTACAAGGGAGGCCAGCTAGAGTCAAGCATTGAAACCGCCATGAGTGTATATAACCATCAGATGAACGGGAAATTTCCTTATTGGTTCCATAGGACGCCATGGAAGGGTCACATTGACATTGACCTTCAAGGCACAGCAAAGGGACTCCACTATTTTGACTCCACTGCTCTGTAGATGAACAGTTTTTAAATACTCCCAATTTTCCCACACATCGTCCTTACTCATTGGCCGTGTCCCAATATTCATTCAAGGGGTCGCTACAGGCACAGATACCAGAGTTATTACAGGTGAGTCCTTGGAGTTCACTGCAGAGGACTGTCGTGTCCTTACAGGGGTCACTATACGTAAGGGAAGTGGCAGGGGTGTCGTCGGTTTGCGTTGAGGAAACTAGGAATAGCAAAATGAAGACCGTATCCAGGAGAAATAGTGGAAGTTGACCAGGGGACATTTTCCCCAGGATTTTCAGAATTTTGAAACAAATTTCTTTTGAAACTGGTATTTTACTAGTAAATTATTGGAATTTCCTGCTGTGTTTCTTGGATGGAAATTAAATTTGATTTAGCATGAATTTCCTCAGACTTTGATATTGAGTCGGATTTTTCGCAAGGCTTGCGACGCAAGCTTAATTTTGAATGACAATATTTTTTGCACTTTCACCTTTCCTGTATTTATTGTAATATTTATACAAATGTGCAACACAATAAAATATTTTGAGTGTCATATTTTACAAAATTTATCAAGTGGCCCACTTCAAGTGGGACATTCAGGAACATGTCACTTGACCATGGAGAGTCGTCAATGCCATGGACAATGAAAATGCTTCAAAAAATTTACAAAAAAAATTGCAAAATGTTTGTCAAGTGGACTGTGAAAGATTAACAAAAAATTTCCTCTTTTTTCATGGAAAAGTTGATTGTACTCAGTAATTGAGAGTACAAACGAACAATAACAATTATTGTTAGAATTAAATTATTTAATTCTAATTCTTCCATTTTACTCTGCAGTGCAGAGTCTGCACTATAAAGTACAAGGAAGGGTCGACCCTTCTATCGAAAAGCAATGAGTAGACGTCCAAGTGTTACAGTTACAAAAATGAAGAATGACAAAGTAGACATCCTCTCCATCTGATGAAAACTCCCTACCTTCAATCCAATGTTAGGAATAGATAACAATCTCTTTTCCACCACTTCAGTTCTCAATGATTTGATTGATGGACCCTGTACTTGAACCTGTGTTGCAACAGGAGATTGCGCATGCGCTTGTGCAAGCGGTTGGCTAGACTGCTGAGATGTCAAGTGATCAACATGATGAGCTAAAGCTAGAATGGTCATTTTGACTCTTCTTATATTGTGTGGTAGGTAAAAGGCTTTATTGTAAAACATTGGGAAGAGGAGTACACCATCCGTGGCCAAAGCAGTTGCTAGAGCACCCAGGATTGGATATGTAGAATGGTAACGGATTGCAAAGAAACTTCCCATAATGGCAGCTGAAGTACAAATCAATTTGATTGCAAAGGTAATGTCACAATTGAGATTATTGAATATGTGGATGAAACACTGGAGTCTCCGCATACGGTCGTACGCCCTCGTCACTGATTTTTTGTTTCTGTCTCTGAAAAAACAGAAATACGAAAATACATTTTGATGTATACAGTAGAGTCTGGATAAACCGAACTCTCCAAGGGACGTTCGGTTTAGGGACTGAGAACAACAACAAGTTTTAGTGAACACAATTCGCAGTGCGAAATTTCGCACCGCGTTAGGCTTAGGATTGAGCGAACGAGTCTGAGTGGACTTGAAATTTTCGCGGTTTAGTCAGACTGTTCGGTTTAAGCGAGTTGGGTTTAACCAAACTTTACTGTAGTAAAATGCTGCTGTCTATAGTAAACTTTGTTGTTAAAAAAAGATTGTACCGTACCCCAGAATTTGAGACAGGTTGTGAAACTCGACGTCACACTGTTGGAAAAAGAGGAGTTGAAGGGCGTAGAATAAATAAGAAGGACAGAGGAAGGACCACATCCAAAACTCACGGAAAAATACGACCCAAATTATAATTGGGTGATGTTGGACACGTTTTGGAAGAAGAGACAGGAGGATACTAGGATCATGACAGTAGAGGAGAAATACAAGGACAGCCAATTGGATGGCAAGGAATGGCATTACTAGAATCAATATTTCTGAAATTGAATACTCCCTCCAATTGCGTCTTCGCCTTGTAGAACCTTTGATGACACATAAAGTTTACAAATGAAAATTTTCATTATTATAAAATTGACTCATCCTGAATTAAAAATTAGTTCCATTATTAAAAGAACAATGCTCTTTCTAGTCTTAGACTCTTTGAGAATAAAATTTGGAATTCGGTGAAAAGGGCTTTAAGGGCTCACCTGGTAGTCCCTGTCGTAGAAAAAACTCGTTGAAAATGAGGACAAAGTCATGAGAATGAAAGAGGAACACAACCAAATTTAAGTAGACACCACAACAACAACAGTAGACAACAGCAGAGTGGATCACCACATGATGTAGTAAACAAACCCCGCCATTATTCAAAAGACATTTCAAAATGTAGTGCATGACAAAAATTGTCCACAAAACTGTATTCCCCAAATGAAGTTTCCATACTATCTGCCGCCATCTTGAACCTTCACTATAAATCCTCCCTGTAGATGATTCAACTCGGATAGGATAAAAATTCAAAAAACCCGCCGTTTTCATGGCCACTAGTCCATAGTAGAATTCCTTCGTTGTCAACATGACTGTTTAGCTTAAAAGTTCATGTATATAGAATTAAAATTTGCAAAAAAAATCACTGCATTACTGCATATAACAAAATTGGCAGAGGTCCTTCACTTTTTGAAAACATTTCTACAACTGGGTACTGAAGGGAAAGGGTCACTCGCGCTGTGCCTTTCATCCTTTTAGTGTGAAGTGAAGGGATAGAAACAGAATTCAGTTCGAAGGGAATTTAGAACTGGAGGTTCCAGTTTTGCATTGTGTTTACGTAAAACTTTTTGGCACTGACTCAGGGCTCTCACTGTCGGGTAATAATTGGCAGTAGTTTTGGCAAATTGTGCTTGACCAGGAAAAGGATGGAATGAAGAAGAGAGAGAGAGCGGATTATAATTGTGCTATCGGATTCCGGGAAATCATTTCCGGGAATTGTCGAGCGATAAAAAATGTTATACAATGAAAATTGATTGCACACAACTGATTTGCACGTTGCCGACGTTGGTTGTCTTATCCCGTGTCGGAGCCTCGGAGAAGGCAACAGCAATAGTTCAACTAATAGGGGTCATTACCCAATTTTTTCTTAAAATAAGTCAATAGAACTGAATCAATTGTGGTCGGAAATAGAAAAAAAGTGCATACGCGTGCCCTATCTTTATTGATAAATATTATTTTCACAAATAGAATTAATCATTTCACAAATAAAAGTAATTTTTTCACAAATAAGAAATCGAACAAATAAAAGTAATCATTTCACAAATAGAAATAATCTTTTCACAAATAGAGAATTCCACAAATAAAATTAATCATTTCACAAATAGAAAATATTTTTTTCACAAATAGAACTTTTAGCAAAGGGGACCCCATGATGGGGTCATTCGAGCCCTATCTCGTATTGAATTTTAGGGTACAAAATATCTTCGAACCTGTATTGAAAATATAATTTGGAGTCGTTGTCGAACAAGTACGAAGTGAAATCCACGAAATGAAATTATTCTTGGACTTCGAATGACCCCAAGATGACCTTGCTAGGTCAAGAAAGGTAGTCTTGCACAATGTTAGTTCTGACGTGTCTAGTGTCTGAGAGTATAGGCAACATTTTGGGAAGGTTGAGAATTTTTTGATAGAATAGTGGTTTGACCCTTGTTTGACCTCTGGAGGTCAAGGGAGACCATCGCACAAGAAGTTGTCTATTTAAGCGTTGCTATGAAGGTCTAAGGAAGCTCTATGTAAACTTTCAGCCCAGTCGAACAGAATTACTATTATTGCCCATTTTCTTTCCTATTTGTGAAAAAATTATTTCCATTTGTAAAATGATTATTTTTATTTGTAAAGACGCTATTTGTGAAAAAAATATTTTCTATTTGTGAAATGATTACTTTTATTTGTTCGATTTCTTATTTGTGAAAAAATTATTTTTATTTGTGAAATGATTAATTCTATTTATTGAAAAAATTAGGACCCTATCTTTATTTGGTTAATGGATGTCAGATTATATGTACAAGAGCGAAATTCGGGTAGACACGGATAGACTGTCTACCTTCTTGTCTCTTGATTTCAGGTTTCCTGCCAAATACATGTAATGTACATAGCGTCCCCTCATTCACATTTTGGGAACTGCGTTCATCCACTTCAAAATTCACAATGTCGTTCCTGAACGCAGATAAAAGCACGCTTCGGGGTTTGGCCGTTGGCGTGGGTAGAAAAAGGAATATGTAATTTGAAAATTGTGAAAACTCTGTCATTCATTCACCTTCAAAATGTAATTTCTACTTGTTCCGGTAGTACTCTAAATCGAAATCGAAACTAGACCAAATTTTTTTTCTTTGCGTCTTTTCGAGTACTAATTTCAAATTAGTAACTTGTAGGTGTATGGAGAAGTGGAACATGTACACAAGAGTATGATTTAGCAAATGAGGTTCTTGGAATTTTAAGTTTGTTCAGAATTGGAGAGTTCTTCGAATTTCCTCGAATTAAGATTCTCAAATGAGAACAAAAATTCAAAACATGAGAAGAACAATTTGGACGGTTTTCCTTTTGAATCTTGTCCGAAATTGTTTTGTTGCTAAACCTTTGGCAAAAAGTGTTGTTATAGAGTGCAGTGTCTTTTCACAAACATATTTTTCCTTTTTTGGTACGATCTAAATTCTAATCTGCTTTATAATAATAGAGAGTAGGATTGGAATGCCATTATAGTGCGACATGTTGACAGTTGGAAATATAAATTACATGACAGTAGTAAATGCTTAAATGTAATGTTCTGCCATCCCCCTTAATCAAAACTCCATTTCAAGCGTGGAAGGATTTTAAGTCGTCAAAATCCCGTCACATACACACACACACACATGCATGTGTGTCATAATCACTATAATGTCAGGGTGAGAAAAGACTCGTCTGAGACGAGTCGTCTCACAAAAGTACCTCACTCACAATTTTCCTGGACAATTAAAATAATCTCCCAAATTCTTCGGAAGAATTTCTCCCTCCTGTAACAACAAATCCTTGTGACGTGTCCACTCTCTTACGTCGTACCCTTCGTCAATCAATACGGATAATTTGACTCAACGTCATCATTGGGAGTGACACGTGGTTTTCTACTTTAATGGCAGACTTGACCGATAAGGAGGCTTCATTCATCCAGGCAGCCTGCGGAAATTTGGCACAACCCACTCTCATCTTCGAAAATACATACAACATCAAATATGTACTCAATCATGACTGGAAATTCGCAATTTTTTTTGACAAAAAATCACAACTGACAGCCCCCTAACAACGGGGGGGGGGACACAAGTTTGAATCAAAATAGTCAGTATTCCATATTCTCTCCCCTCTCTTAACTATTATCCTCCATTATCGTTTCCAACTTGCAGCTGACATCATACATGCTGATTTTACAGTACACACTATCTCTCTGACTTGTGAGTGGTCTGCCTGGCATGAGAAACACATATTTTCTACGTCTCCATGTCAAACTGACCAAGGATGATTGTAACATCCGTCAGTTATCACAATTTTAGCAACATGGCGTTTACACAATGTTGCAAAAAATTTTAGGATGTGTTTGTATTTTACCAGAAAAATGGGAACTTCCCATTGGGAAGTACTCCTCAGACTTTGAGACTCACTGTGTGACGTCACAGGCATACATACTTACAATTAGCCCACGCCTTTTTAATTGTCATTGAACTTGATTTTTTGTACCAAGAATTCAATTTAAATTGTTGTGACCAGTGTACACTCTCCACACACACTCAAACTGACCCTACATCTTTATTCCACATCTCAAGCCATGCGCCATGTCAAAAGAGAGAGATATTGACTAGAATCACGTATAAATCACTGGAAGCACACACACACACACACACACATTCTTTGCACAAACATGTACACAATTCACTGCTACTGATTGCACATTGTTGTTGTTTTCAAGAGGAGGGTGGAGAACAGGTTTTGCGTCCACTTCACGGCACACACACACACACATCCTCAGGGACACACACTTTACGCACATTAGAGTGATGTACTGGACGAGTGACGTCATAGAAAAGGAAGGATGGCACACAAAAAAGTTGAGTCGGAAGCTGAATTGTGATTGTGAAGCCCAAGGTTGTTGTTATTGGGTTGTTCAAAACAACAAAAGTTGTTGATCTGGAAGATCCAGAAGAAATCCTTGGGTCTGGATTTTACACATGGAGAGGCAGAAAAAAACCGGATTTAATTGATAATATTTGTTCCTTTCAACTCGAGAGTTTCCACTTCAGTTTCGTATGTGTGTGTCCGGAATTTTTGCAAAAAAAGTTTGGGGTATAAAAGGATCGACTTGAGAGTGAGATGGAGTAGAAGACTAAAAAGTTTCTGGACGGCTGGAATTTTAATTGATACTCACGTACGGTCAATTTTTAAATTTTGCTTACTACTAAAACTTACCACGTGGTCAAGATGCAGAAAATTGTAAGTACTCCTTCAATACATTCTCATAATTTTTGAACGTAATTGAAAAGTTTTCAAATTAGCACGTATTCTTAGTTATTTGACTTGGCTCTGGAATTTGTAGAGAAAACAGTGCAAATTAAGGGAATTTTAATTTTTCGATTTTGTTTGCAAAATTCTAGACAATTTTGATGACTCTCTTCGCCTTTGCTGCCATGTTGTGCCTTGCCCATGGTTTCCCAACGAAAGCGGAGGATTTGGATGTCGCAGAACAACATTATGGTGGACATCACCATCATAGAGGTGGAGGTGGTTATGGTGGGAATTTTGGAGGGATTGGATTTGCCTACAATCGAGGAGGGCGGGACTTCAATCGAGGATACTATGGAGGAGGACATCATCATCATCACCGGGGATTCTATTAAAAAATGTTGTCACTGAGAGTAACTTTGCAAAACGATATTGTATATGAATCCATTTTTGTGATCTTCATATTTATAAGTGAAATAATGGTGAGAATTTTGAGGAAAAATTTGAATACTGTGGATTTTTGAAAACTTTCCAGTTGATTTAGTACTTGGATTGAATGTTGAGAGTATGTAATAATTAGTGTAATTTACACTGTAACAGGAAATTTTGTGATAATACTGTAAAATCTTAAAGCGAAAATATATGGCGGTTTGTCTATTTTTGAAAAGAAAATGTACACACATTGATTGTTATTTGCACTACATAGTGGACTTATTTTTGTGCTGGAGCAAAAAATGTCAAAAATATTCTTCTCACACGTAGCATACTTTATCATAAAGTTTGTATGAGGCATTTTGTGTCTCAAATGCACACACACTGTGTGGCACACACACATAAAAGGGAACTAGACAACACCCATGAGACCTCACTCTTGTAGCGAAAGTCTCGCTCTTGTAGTCATGCAAATAAATTTTTGTGGCTTTGCAAAAAGACTATAGAGTCAGACAACAAAATTTAGGGAGAAATAATCTCTGTTCCCCGAAACAAATTACTAGAAACATTTGCAAAATCACCCGGGAGGAAAGGGCTTAATCTCTCATTGAGAGACTCTCAAAGAACCAAATGCATGTCATTTCATGTGAAATCCTCGAGTCACTGTTGAACAGTGAAAAACTTGCACTGTTCAACAGTGACTCTGTTGGATTCCAGTTTGACTGGATCTTGGCGGACTAAAAGTAAGTCGAAATAATCAAAGTGGTCATTTTTTTGAACCTTCTTCCCTTTCGAGTCGAAAGTTTCGACCACATGGAAAGCTGTATCAGCTCAGCATTTTATTTTGATGGGTCAAAACCTCTAGTTATTTTAATTCTCAATCAAGTTCTACAAATTTTGGATGAAAATGGCGAAATGTTGAGACGGGAGGCATAAAAATGGTAGCTCTGTGGAGCAGGTGTCGACCCCCATCAATCATCATCCCAGCCACCATTAATCTAATCTGCATACAATATTATTGTCTCCTTTAATACATTCCAAGCATTATTATTTCCAAGTGATCCACATTAAAATCAATACTTTTTACTTTGCTATTTCCATCCAATTAACTTTATCTACCACGTCGAGACATACAGGAAAGTACGTTCCATAATCTGCACTTGTCATGAACAATTAAAATATTCACACCAATTTAATATTCCCTGCCACCTTTTTCCAACTACCCCACCTGCCTCTTCACTTCATTTAATCCACTTTAAATTTCTAATCACCAATTTAAAAAATCCCTGTCTGACAGCACACATCACACACCAACACAAATAAAAAATGAGACAGTTGGAAAAACTGAAAAATGGGTTAATCATATTCTCAACAACTTTTTGTGATTACCCCTTTTTATTAATTGTGTGATTAAACTGTAATCTGACATTTTTCGAGAGTGACAAGCAAAAGTCTGTAATTAGTCACTTCTCTCCTGTCCTCTTTCTTGAGTGGACTCAATTTTATAATCCTCCCGATATTTTCTAATTATGGCTGGTACAACTCCATTAATTTTGTTGGTCGTCCTCGTAGGACTTACTGGGTCAATCCATGGTTTGACCTCTTCCCTAGATCCTTTCCGAGCAGGACTGGGTCAAATGAAAGGGACTTGGCCACCAACTGTCCCAAGGTCACCCCGTCTGAGTAATGAGGACAAATTGAAATTAATTCGTCAACTTTCTCCATTCCCATCCGCACTCCCCGATCCGAGAGACGACGTCTGTTACACTCAAGAGTGCCTGGATGCATGTAAGACGTTAAAATTAATTAATGTTCAACAATTCGATATAATTAATATATAATTTTAACTATTTTTCTAACCAGAAAACAGTTCACAGTATTTCACTAAAGATTTCTGAAATCATTTAAACTTTTCCCGGAGAAATCACAGCTGTTCGTATTTGAATAATTTTTTGTCTCTTTTTAACTAGCTTTGGGTCTTCTAAAGTCCATCAATTTTACTATTGACCCATGTGACGACTTTTTCCAATATGCTTGTGGTCGTTGGATGGCAGAGAATGACATCCCAGACTCCGCATCTGCCTGGAGCCATTTTGATCTTCTCATTGACTCTGTCAACAATATCACTCAAGGTAGAAATTTCTAATTTAAAATTTCATTGACATTGTCTGCAAATTCCAAGCAAATTTTAATGTCATTGTAACCCATAATGTATACATTTTAAAATTATGGATTTTTTTAAAAATAGGAATTCTGGTGGCTCCCAAGGAACCCGGGGATTTTAAACCAGTCAATCAAACCAAGGATCTGTATGCTAGTTGCATTGATCTGGGTAAAAATCTATAAAATATTTTTGGTAACAAATTGTGACTGCCAGTACAATTAATTTTTCTGTAAAAGAATGTTTGCAGAAGGCAAATGTGATTGTTGTGCATAAAGCAGGGTGCACGACCCAGGTTTTTTATGGGTCGGGTTTTTGGGGTTTTTTACAAAAAACCCAGCCCCCAAAAATAGGTGGGTTTTGGGTTTTTTGGGTTTTTTAAATATACCATTCATCAAATGTTCCTTCTTTCAGCTTTAAAGTTTCAATATATAGCAAAATCATTCAGAGTACCGTAGACACTCGAAAGACATTTTTTAAAAAC
>WJFB01003094.1:0-14794 GCA_009870185.1 Pygmarrhopalites habei
AATAATTTTGAAACACGTCCCATCTCATTTGGTCAATTTTTTGTCCTCTTAACATTAGCACTTTAAAGGCCCCTGGCGGCAACGGATGGAATTATCTGCCCCAAGTTGCCGGGTAAAATATGGTCCACTGTGTTCAGTGAACAACTCGAGCAAGTTTTAACTCGATCCCGAATATACATTAGAAAAGGTTTGCTTGTTAGCTTTATTCTTACAATTTCGTCGTTGCTGAACTAATTCTGGTTGTTCTTCGTCAGTAGACTTTCTTCAGAGTTTACAAGGGAACACGGATTGTACAAGAAGAACCAAACAAAATGATTACATTTGCTGACTTGAAGTACAATTACATAATATTTAATATATGTTCTACCCTCAAAATATTCCCTTTTATTTTCAATGACCTCAAAACTGGTCGAGTTTTGGTTGGAGAAGGAAGAATTATAGGGATGAGATATCAACCAAAAAATATATGGGTCACAAGGTTATGGCAAACTGTGGCTGCTGCGGTGAGTATTCGATTCTCAACAAAATCCGTTCAACTCTGGATTTATGGAGAAGTTAATGGGACACCCATGGGGATCGAATTCATCCCTCTCTTCATCTGTTATTCCGTATTCTTCATCCTTCAAGATTTCATGGCTTATGAAATTGCTCTTTGTTGGCCAAGACTTTGTGCTCAAATTTACGGGGACATGTTTGCTACTCAAGGTTCTCTTTCCATTTTTTTTATTAAATTATTTAAGCCTAATTTGTGAAATGATAATTTTCATCCGAATTTAGAAACGAATGCTCAGGAGGATATGGAATTAGTGGATGTACCATTGAGTAAAGAAGAGGATGAAAATAATAAAATAAATATGACTGAAGAGAGCGGGAAAACATCAATCAAAGGAAAAGGAAGACATTCTCTTCGAGAATTATTTGTGATTTACTTTCCTCTCATGTTCTATCCATGTTTGTACATGTTCCCAATTCTCTACGCATTGGACTCCTCCATGCCAATCTTGTTGATCTCATCCGTGCCGAATGAAATGCAAAATCCTGTTGTGTGGTTCATTGTCCTTGTGATTGAGACGGCTGTACATCTCCTGCACCTCGCTTACTGTCATCTGTCAATTTTTTTCATTGTGGGGTTTGTGGAGACACACATCAAAAATCTTCAGGCTCTTTTAGACTCAAAGTAAGTTCTTAAAAAATATCAGTCTTTGTTTCCATTTTTGTAGATAAATCCTATAAACTGATTTTCAAAAAAAATATCTAGAGCTGAGGAACAGGAAGAAGAGCTAAATGTTCGGTCTGAACGTCAACTGGTCAAGTTGACCCTGGAAGGGATTTTGAGTCTCAATTTGTTCAACTTGGGATTTGCATGGATAAACTGGACACTCAAATTACAGTGTCTCATCGCTGGAATCACTGGAGGTGAATATTTTGAAAACTATTTAAACATTTTTAAATACAAGAATCCCTTAAATGTATCTTTGGTGACTTGACAAAAATTTTTAAAAGGGTACGGAGTCATCAAACTACATACGACAAACGTCCCAATGACATTTCTCTACGTCTTGGTTTTCTCGAATGGAAATACAATTTTCATTAGCTTGTTCAACACGGCCTTCATCATCCCTGAGAAGGTTCAAGATGTGAAGAGTGGGATTCGACTAAGGACTACAACACAACGGTTGAGACAGGAGGAGAAAACTTGGTTTCGTTCAGTTTTGAAATGTATTCCAGAAACACGTGGTGTGAAAGCAGGAGGATTTGTGGATTTGGAAAGAGAGTCAACTTTGATATTTTTGGATTTTGTAGCCAATCAAATTGTCAGCTTGTTACTGGCTCTTTAAAAAATATTCTACACAAAATGGCTCAGAACTTCTGAGTCAGAAGGGATCAGAAGGGATGATCTGCTGGATATGAAGTCAGTCACGTGATGTGTGACGCGCGTACAATATTAATTGTTAACAAAGAAGTGTAGTAGGCGTTAATCATTGTTGTGACGTTCTTTTGTGATCACAGTCAAATGCTCGTTAGTCTGTATTCTTTTTGTTCTTAATTACAAAGTTTCCTGAAAGTTTCAGGCTGAAACACAAATCATCCCAATTTTACGTTAAGAAAATGTTCTACGTCACTTTACTGCAAATTGCAGTCGATACAATTTTAAATATTTAAAAATTAATATTGTAAATAGTGTGAATTTGTTTACAGCATTCATTGTGTGTGTGTGTGTGCGCGTGTTGGTCTGTTGCAAATAAAAAATCATTTTTTAAAAATGTAACACGATAAAGAAAGCAAAGTCGAAAAAAGCCAAGTTGTAACTTTTGAAAAATTCATGAAAATGACTATCTAGCTTTAATTTCTCTAATTAGTTGTTTCATGAATTTACTTGTATCCTCACGCACACAACGTAGTGGGATACAATTTTTTCCCTCCCACACACACGCTTATTAAATGATTGACATGTTGTTGGGAAGAAATATTTAGAATAATTTACCCTAGACAAAATATGAGTTATTAAAGTGGACAACCTTGAGGATTCATACCCTCTCATATTAATTGAATGGACGATGAAAAACCAGTTTTTGATTTTTTTAGGAGGTCCAACGAAGAATGTAGACTACTTACATTAAGTATACAGTAAATGAATGGAGAAGACATGACTTTTTCTACTAGTAAGTTGCTTCCTCCAATTATTGATGTGATGTAATATTGTAAAATGAGGGAAACAATCGCATCGCACTTTTAGATTCTCTCCCCCAGATCTCATTTTCAAATTAGGAGTTTACGAAAAGATTACCACGTGCTTCTACATAAAATTTTAAGAAATTATGTCTGGTGAGATTTTCCAAAATAAATGTTTCATAATTTGTAGTATTGTGTGTGTACTGGTGATTGTAGGGATTGTTACAGCAAAATTATTGGTAAGTAATTCATCATTAGAAATTGTCTAATAGAAAATCTTCACATATTTCCAAACTGAGTAATATTGAATTACCTTTGATTTGAAGATAAATTCAAAATTGGAGGAAGTGGAAGAAGCCTCATTCAACACAACAGTTAGAATGAGTAAATTTAGAGTTGAAAATGTAAGTTTTGCTACAACAAAATTAAAGGCCTCATTACTTAATAATAATTGACAATTATATTGTCAATGAGAAACTAATTTTGTAATCATCTCACATTAAATTTTCGTTGTTTTATTTTTTTACAAAAACAGGGAAGAAAAAAATACGAAATCCTTCACACATCGCACCAGGACATTGTGACAATTTCCTGATTTGATAATTCAATTATTATTTACAAAATGAGAAATGCTCAATATATAATTTCACTTTATATATTTTAAATTATAAATCAACCCTGAAAGTTTACAAAGATTAATGACTGAGTATTTTAGCTGATTTTTTCAAAAACTTGCAGAATGGAATTGGAAATTTTAAAACTAATTGTCATTCACTGTCATATGGCTTGGTAAGCAAATTGATTACTCCCTTCAATAAATCCCATATCATTTGATAATCCCATGACTGCAATATTTCTCAAAAAAAGTATGTAAAACGTTTCCAAAGTAGCCACATATTTCCCAGCTGGTGGGAAGAAAAAGTCGATAGTGTCCGCCATGATCCCAACACATCCATTGAGAACTTGCATCAGGTAGTCAAATCGACTATCCCCGAGACAGAGGACACTGAATTGAATTCCTGAAAGACCCATGAATCCACAAATAGTTTCGTACACAGAATAAGAAAGTCCAGCCACGCCTGTCGACACTCCCAATAAATCACTCATGTCCCTCAAATACGTTTCTGTCTCCTTCCCAAAATCTCCATCCAAAGCTAGCTCCCTCACACAAAGAGCCAGGAATCCCAATGTTGTCAGGATTAAATACAGGAATTTTACAATTGGATCAGTTGCAAAGATTGAAGTGAAAAAATCACGGATGACGTACGTTGGTCCATAGTCAGTGATACGGTAAGCAAGTACGTCAAAGAGAGGAGTTCTTCTCGGATTCTTATTCTTCCCAACTTCTTTGGTCACATTCTGAACCGTCATATTTTTAGAAATCACATTTTTGGGTGTCAACTTTTTAAATTTCACATTTATAGATGGTACACGTTTAGATGTCACATTTTTAGTGGATTTTGATGCAGCTCTCTCTTTCTCCCTTTCCACCATGATGTAATTTGTAAACTGAGGAATGAAAGTATTTATCATTATTTTGATTGCACTCATTTCATCCAAAAAAGTTGACTCTGGAAAGTCCCGAGAAGAGGATTGGAGGGCGAGGAACAGAGGGTCAATATTAATTTTTTGAAAGATACTCTCGTAAATCACAACGTCATTCTTTTTCTCGTACTTGTAATTTGTTATGAGGGTAGACACAAACAGGAATAAAAGTAATACGTAAAATTGGAAGGAAGTCATTTCAAACACTTTTAAAAGATATTTTGTCCTTTTAGGCACTTCCAATAATATTCATTTCTATTTGACGTCCTTGGAATTTTTAGTTAAGCTCAACAATGAGAGAAGAACAAAACTGTAGTTGTCTGAAATTGAAATTAGTTCAACGTGGATGAAGAATAAGTTGACCCATTGAATGTGAACTCATGAACACTATAAGCCTTACATCATGAACCATGATTCAATTTTTTTCATGAGATAGAGAGAGAGGGAAATGATTTATTCGGGTTTTCCAAACCATTCAGTATGGGTCAATTGAGATGAGATGCGGTTTAGCCCATGAAATTGGACAGAGAGGACTTACACAAAGCAAGAGTGAAATAATCATTTAAATGAGGAAACTTAATACTATTTGGTCTTGTGGCTGTTTGATCTCAGAAGAAAAACCTCCTAGTCGTAGGAGGACTCAAGTTGAATGAGAAAGATGCACATGACAAATAATGACTCTCCTCATCTTGTTTAAAGTTCACATCTTGGCCATTAACAAATGTGTGTGTGTGTATGTTGTGTGAAGGGATTATTGTTGCGGTGACGAAGCGTGCCCACCATTAAAATTAAACTAGGTCATTTTTTGAATCAAAGTGTTACCAGATTTTAGAGCTTATTTCTTACTTCGACGTACAAATTAGTTTTGTGGTGGAAGGAAGGGTGGACGAACTTGACCCGGACAAAATTGAAAGGAACCGGTTTCTTCCACTGCAAAAGTTGAGTGGACCGTAGACAAAACTGCAACATGACGAAGATTCTTCGTCGAAGAAATATGCATAAAAATAATGAAATTAGTCATATTATCTCGGGTGTTTATTGGCAGTCAAATAAAAAAAATTGTGCTCCAAAACTGTAACAAAATGAGAGTTGTGTTGGTGTAATTTGCATTAAAAATATTTCGTTTGGCTTTTCTCCCATCAACATGAAACGGGCTTCCCCGAATTTCCCAGCTTTTATTTGGACCTTTGTTTGATTTCTTAGCCTGAGTTAGTCTTGTCACTGAGTTGATGGGTGGGCGGAGGAGGTTGGAAATTGGGATCACTGATCATTATCCTCGGAACAAATCCACTGTCTCCTTCCACGTAGTATGTAATCTACCATATTATTATCATTAATTGACTTCCTAATTCTTCTAATTTTGTCAGAGAGATGGAAAAAAAGGAACTTACAGTCATTAGTTTACCATTGGGTAACCAAACAAAATACTTCCCGTCCCTCCTTCCATTCTCTTGGAGAGTTTCTTCTTGACCAAAATAACTCTTTGACGGTGGGTCGTTCACTTCATACTCGTAATTGTACTGTCCAAATAAAATTTCACCAGTTAAAATATAATTCAATCCGAAGATCGGGTATTGAATTTACACCCAAAAAAGGTGGTACTCACGGGCATGAGTGCGTACTCCGTTTCTGGTTTGTAGTATCCTCCTCCTCCTCGGCCATCTTGTGGTGCTCCTTCTGTCATGGTCATGACCACCCCGACAATCACTAGCAGTTTGACTGTGACTGTCGTCATTGAAATATTTTCAAAATGTGACTTTATTGGATAATCTGAAACTTAAAATCAAAACGAATTATTTATGACAAAATTATTTGCGTATATAAATTAATTTGCACCATAAATTTCATTCCATGCTATTTGCCAATTATGTGTGCAATAAAATTGTACTATTTACCTAGTATGACTTAATTAATGGAGAGGAAAAACTGACGCGATGACGACAACTTTGAGTGTGTGACTACTGTAAGAAAAATCCATTTTTGTCGTTTCTTATATAGGAAATTTGCGAACTCATTTTTCTTCCCTTTCGCTTTGATTGTATCATCATTAAAATAAACTATGGACTCCTCTCAACAGTCATACTACAATAAAATAAATGAGACAAACATTCATTTACTTTGTACACGCTCACCTTTTCTTTCTCTCTGTGTGTGTGTGTGTGTAAGGAGATTTTGTGTGTGATTTTCCCAAGCCCTTGACCAATTAAGCTGTAAAATTGGCTGGCAGCTTACACTGTACAATGGAGACGAGAATGAATGTGGATCATCGTAATTTTATTATAAAATATTGTTCTTCCATTCACACCATCACACAAGTTGTTAAAACCTTATCTAGTTTCAAAATCATCGAAAACAAAATAATATTTATTTTTGGTTCAAGTTTACAATCATTATTTTTCTTGTTCTGTTTCTGGGAAAAGGAACACCAGCATTTGTGTGTGTGTGTGTGTGTGTGTGTGCGTAGAACACTGGAAGACATTATCTTGTAAAGTTAATTAACAGAGTGATAACTCTTTTTTTGTTAGATATTTATCATTGCAGTACCTGACAATTTGAATTTTGGGTCTGAGATACTCTTGAATCCAATCTTATTGTAGTTTTAGGATACAAAGTAACGAATATCTCATGCCATATCGTTTATCAAAAAAAAGTCAACACATAATAATTGTCTACTGGAGCCTCCAGTCTGGAGGAAGGTTTTGATAAAAGGCAATTTAATTTTCAAAAAAATATTGTCACAATTCAGGTGGTTCAATTTGCATAAAAGTTTAATATAATGTAATATGGAATCTCGGGTTCTTTGAATCCCTTCAGGTCACTGAGTCTCAGTGTCAGTATTTTTAGTATTGGCTGCCACGGCCTCGACAAGTTTTTTCCATCCATTGGGAATGTCTGGGCATCGCTTTATTAAACAAATTCAAGGAATACTTGTTCATTATGTGTCTCTCATGAGTCATTACTCACGTGCTATATAATGGAGATAGTTGAATAAAAATTGTCTACCTTGAAGATATCCATGGAAATGTCTGACATGCCATTGCCAATACATTTGATTGCCATTCGATGACTCTCACATTTCTCGTCATCTTTCTTGATGGCTGCAACTAAAATTCAAAATGTTCATTACTGGATAAAGTACTGGATCTCCAGCAACAGATTTGAGACTGTTTTGCAAAATAGAAATGAGAACTTACTGGTCTCTCCACATTTCTCCACGACTGATGTCACTAAATCCATGTACGTTTTGGGTACCACTTCATCAACAAGGGCTTTGGCATTGGGTACGTTTGGCGTACCATCTTCATTCAACTGTACAAAAAGTTGGACGTGTGAATCACAATGGAAATTTTTTAAAAGTTGGTTCTCTGCTCTAAGTATGTATTACATATGATAAAACAATTTTGTGGTTTAAATAATTATTGTTGTATTTACAATAGTCAGCTTTATCCCAACACATTTGCCGAAACACTGGAATTTAAATAAACAAGTATTAGTCAATTACTCTAGAAGGATATCATTCTCAATTTATTTTATCTAAAAACTTTTTAGTGAAATTATGGTTGTGAATTACCGGTGCGATTGCTCTTCGCTTCCTTGATTTCCCTCCCCTCAGTTCCTTCAAACAAGCCACTTTTGCTGGCCAAAATTTCTTGGCTAAATTTTTACCAAATTGAATGCACGTTTCCGTTGACGTTTTCTGCTCATCAGTCATATCCGGGATGAAGTCCGTCTATATACAGAAAATAAGTAAAGTATAAATTTCGTGTGTGGATCTCAGAGACATTAAAATATTCTAGAAAAAGAAAGATGAATCCCAAAACTATACCTTAAATTGGTCCAACATTCCACTGATTTGACTCATGGACTCGTTAGTGATCTTATTAAAATCTTCCAGTCCTTTTTTTAAATCTTCCGCAAGCTTCGCTTCGAATCCTTTTCCAAAATACAGTTCCGCCGAGGACACCTGAAATTTTTTGTTAAGGATCGTATTTCAAAACTATCATCATTCACTGTGAACTGCAAAATTCTTTAACACGTAGGGAGGTCAGAATTAAAAGCAGGTTTGACCTCCATTATGGGTGGTTATTTATTTCCAGGCCATTTTACTCCTCGCCTATGCTTCCCACGTATAAAGTTGCATTTATTTACTATTTAGTTCCATTTATTTTGTCTTACCGTGAGGACGAGAGTGAAGACAGCCGCAGCTAACAAAGTTGATCTGGATCCCATTTTAAAATATTGATTTAAAATTCAAGTACCAAACTTGCGGACCTCAAAACGAAGCTCAGTTCTGGAGACCAAAAGATTCTGAACTGAGACATACAGAAAGTGTATGCCAATAAAAATATGGGGATTTCCAATTTTCCTAATTAAGTCATGGAGAGTCCAGTAATCATGAAATTCATCTGAAATTGTGATCATTACAAACCAAAATTCAATGTCAGTTCAAAGTGAGTCAAAAACACAAAAATTAAAACGTGAATGAATGACACTTTAGTAAAGCTCTTGTGCAATTAATGGACCATTAATAATGGCATTAGAGGATGTACAATTCAATTTAAATTATATGTAAAAACAAAAGGTAAAAGGATGCATCCTGTTTCCGGAACGCAGTATGAACTTGAATTTGAATTCAATGTCAATTCTGGACCCTTTGTCGGAAAAAATCTGTCCATTGCATGACCGATGAGTTGCATATGCCATAAAAATACACACATCTTCAATCTATTTAAAAACAATCATTCCATCTTTTTTATTTTATTTGCAAATAGTTTTTTAATGCACAAACTTTTGAATGTAATTTTATTGAGGAAAAAAGTTGAATACATGTGTCACTCTACTTTAAACGGAACATTTGCATTCTTAATTAAGAAATACCCAGACACACACACACGAACGAACGAAATTCATAATTAACTTTCAAAAAGTAGTCTTACACAGTTAAAGTTAATCTAAACTAAATAATACTTGCATTGTTTCACTCCCTTCTAAAAGCCTATTAACAAGAAAAACAAAAACTGTGTGCATTCAAAAGTCTCAGGAGCCAAAAAAATAATTGCATATGAAAACTTGCATCAAATTTATTTATGAGCACACACGTAACAAAACACGTAAACATTGAGCTTATCGAATGACAATTAAAAAATATACAAACTAGACTACACGTACAAAAAAAATTTGGTAATAAATAATCAGTACTTTTTTCGCACAAAAAATGAACGATTCGCCCACTTTTCTTATGCCTTGATCCATCCGATCAAAATTCTCTTCAATTTCTTACAATAACTCTGGACTTTGAATTGACAGACAGGCACAGACCATCTTTGGTCACAATCTTTGGTTTTGTATTACAATACTCTCCAAATGGAGCTCTACTATCAACCCAAATAGAAAATTTGGCAACCTTCTTTTTAACTTTCAATGCAAATTTCCCTTCATTCCCTCCACTAACTTCCGCCTCAAACCAAGCTTTTTCAATCTCACTGGAATCAAAACTCAATTTGTACAAATGTTCCACTCCTACCATTTCTCCTACTCCATTCTCTGTCTCCACATCAAAGGAAGCCACACCATGGATCTTGTAAGTGAAATGTCCATGCGAAGCAAAATTGATGACCCTCGTCATCACTGGAAAAGTCTCAATTACAAATTCCATTCTTATGTCATCCTCATCACCATTCTCTGTCAAATTCCTGTCACATGACATTGCCAATTCCCTCGGGACAATAATGAGATCATGTCCACCCAACCCTGACACCTTTTTAGTGTAACAATCCACAACAATAGTGTCATTCCCACCCGGTCGTCCTTGGACAGAAGCGATGTTTGTAATTTTCAAATTTTTGAAAGTTGACACTGGACCCACAGCAAAAATCCTTCCTCGCAACAAATTAATATTTAGTGCATGAGAAGATAGGAATGTAGAATCTAATTCTAGGACATTATTCCCTCCTTGACCATCAATAAATCCTGAAGCCCCTTCAACATCCCTTCTCCTCCTCATTGGGATCTCTGCTATTGTTGAAGCTAGAATAAAAATGTCATCTTGATCTCCACCAACAATTTGAACAAGTTTCTTGGCTCCTGCCACATGTGTTACAATAATTGTATGTTGAATCCCATCCATCCCTTGAAATCCTTCATTCCAAAATTCTGTAGACTTTTCACCAAAATCAGCAAAAGCCATTATGTTCCCTGTTTGTCTGTGTACTCTAAAAAGGATCCCATCTTTTGAACTGATTTGTGGTGCCACGTGGTACACATCCGCATTAGAAAATTTTAACCAATGACTTTGATCAAATAAATGTCGACTTGCTATATCATACTTGAAACGAAGACGACTACTCTGACGATCAAAAATTGCTGTATGAATTGTTTCAAAATTATATGGTAAGATGTAATTGTGTGTAGTCCCACGTGGGAAATTTGTATCAACATCAAAAGCACCCAATTTCAATATTTTGTATATAAATTCTCCACGTTGTGCAAAATTTTGAACAACTGTTCCAGGATGAATTAACATTTCCGTTTTATAGTGGTGACATTGTTGAGCTGGATTTGGAAGGACTTTGATTATATCTGGTAATTTCCTTGTTGCATCATTTTCGATTAATCCACCACGACCATCCACGTGAGTTGTAGTACAATCGATTGTAATCAATTCCGTTGCATTTGGACGACCAATTATTCGGTTAATATTTTTTAACATTATCGTGACAACTTTTGGAGGATGGAAAGTGTCGTCCACGTAAGCCATAAAATTTCCCATCAAATTGATTTCCATTACTTTGATCTCGTTCCGGAAAGTTGGGTCGAGGACTAAAGAATTTGAACCCAAACCTCCATCCAAAATCCCACTAAAATTCCCTTCATACATATTGAAAATGTCAGCTGACCCACCACCATTGATGAACCAATGACCGTTGTGAATGTTGAAAATATTCTTTGCTGTACCAAAACCTTGGATTATATTGTCAGTCAGGTCACCAAGGCCACTGGATTGGATTGACTTGTGTACATGACGGACCACATGGAGTTGACCAGAACTGTCGACCCGGATTTCACTCTCGACTGTCATACCATCTTCTTGCATTGTGTAGATTGTGGGTTGTTGAGTTGGACCCGAATTTGAACAATTTAATTGGACGACTGGAGTTGAGAGTGTAAAATTCATGGAGGCTGAATTAATTGTTAAGATTGTTGAATTTTTTTGATAAGTCATGGAAGATATTTTTGAAAAATCCCAATTGAGAATTATCCGATGATTCCCTCGAGGATCAAAAGGTTGTTTAAAAAGGGAGTGGATTGCCAATTCATAATTTTGAGTTTTATTTTGATGGAAATTGTAAGTGAAATTTCCTTGGGTAGCAAAATTTTCAATTTTTGTGAAAGAATTCACTTTTATATTCACATTTTGAAATGACCGGTTGCTTTCTTCACAAAATTGAACTTGTTTCCGATAAAGTTTTTGATTATTCAGATTTTCCATTTTGATTTGGAAATTGTCAAAAATTTCAATCAAATCTGGTTCCCTTGAAGATTTTCCTCCTTGTCCATCCACAACTTTGACATCTGAGTAGTTGTCAATATAAATTTTTTCTGCTGCTACTTCTCGACCATATATTAATTGGACACTCCGTGTGAGAGCAGTGAATCCATCACTTTGTAATATTTGACCTCCTTCCTTATTAAATTTGAGGGTCACTGGATTGGCCAGGTCAAAAGTTTGAGCAAGAACGAGGGAATTGTCTGAATCTGGTCCACCATCCAACATTCCTCTTACTCCCGACTCCATTAGAATAAAAGTGTCTGGTCTGTCTTGACCTTTATAAAATTTATGACCTTTGTTGACATAATAAATATTCTTGTAGCCCACTCGACCAATCCCAACATCATTCCCGCCTTTCAAATCAAATACAATGCTATCCCTCAGACCATGACCATTTGCATTTGTTCCAGGTAGTCCTCCAGTTCCAATAATATTTTGACACATTTTCAAAGCCCGGGAATTAAATTTTGAAGGGATATTGTTTGCATCCTCACACAATATTTTGTAATACTTTGTAGTCGGTGTTGTTGACCCTCCAGTTCTATTCTTGTTTGGCACTTTGTCTCGAAATGAAGTCAAATTGACAAAACTATTTTCCCTGTCCAAATGAGAAGTGACATACATTTGGACGTAAGGATTAGCAGACAAGAAATCCCCTCCACTTTTGTACAATTGACTGTATCTTTCCTGGACAAGATTCTCTTCATTGTCCACTTCCTGTGAGATGCTAGGGATTGGGAATTGGTCACCAAGAGCTGACATGGTCATAAATTCTCGGAACCATTTTCCAACACTGTCTTGACTCTCCGAAATGTCGTCTACTCTGTCAATGTGATTTGATTGTTGTTGTTGTTGTTGAGCAGCACGGTAGCCCATAAAGAGGCTTAGAGCAGAGACAAGATTTTGAAAAGATTTTTGATCTTTGATTTTCATTTGGGGTGGAGGAATGATTGATGGTTTCCATGATAATGGTGAAGGTGTGGGTGGGATTGGTTGACTCTCTTGACTACTGTACAAAGCAGAGATTTGAGCTGGATCGAATGAAAGGGGCGGTGGAGTGATGAGTTCTTTACTATTGAAGTAAAATGATTTTGGTGTGGATCCCAAATGCATTGGAAGGAGTGGATGCATCTGGATTTCTTTACTAGAGTGAGATGTCTTCATGGAAGAGGAATCGAAATGTGTAGGGAGGTTGCTTTTGAATATTACGCCAGAATTATTTTTCAATTCGATGGAACTCACGTTCGGTGTCAAGTGTTTGACCTGGAGAAAAATCGTACGTTTTAATAAAAGTCGTTTAATTAAATTATTCTAATTTTAGAATAATGGTTCAAAAGAAAGGACTTACCATGAACCACGGTTCAAAAACGGTAGACTGTAATTTGACTGCTAGGAATAGATGAAGGAGACAAACGATGACCGGCGTCAATTTAGTTAGCCTGAACATTTTTTTCTAGAAACGTTTGAAATTATTTCACAGAATCGAATTGTGAAACGCACAAGAAATTTTGAAGACAAGTGTAAAATATTTTTTGAAAAGTGTACAGAAATCTCGAACACTTCAATGCCTTCTCAATGGATTCGGATTCCCTTTCGAAGTAATAAAAACTTTTCCTTGTAATCGAGAGGAGTGTAGTTGTACACAAACACACACACCCAACCACGAACAAGTCAATTCAAAGACATTTCTTAGACTGTGGGCTTAAAATCCTCACAACAAAAGAGAAAGAGTGGATTGACTATTTTGTTTACACTGCGACTTGTTTCAAATCGAGAGTGACAGACTTAAAGCGGAAGACCTGTCGTCGTCAACAAAAGTACAAATCCATCCAGATTCTATGAAAAGTTAACCCAAGTCCATGGAAGGGGGATTTTGGGTCGTATAATTTTGCCATATCCCAAATCCCGTCTCGATTTGGCACTTCAACTTTTTTCTCTTATCTGTAGTGTGAGTGTGTGTGTCTGTGTGTGATTGTTTACATAAATACGAGAATTAAAAGAAGGTGAGATAAGTATAGAAGAGTGGATGAAGCTGGGTCTGGGTCTAATACTCGGCTACAGCCAACAGTGATTCAATTATTTTTAAACAAGATTTTACTTCCCCTCATCCCGTCTCGTTCCGTTACTTTCAACTCTACAGATGAGAAAGTGAACCATTTGGATGGCTTAGATATTTTCCAATGTTTTCAATCACTCAAATGTATAAAAACCAGGTTTAAACTTTGTTCTACTTTAATGACTCTCATTCTCTCCAACATTTTGTGCACTACAGGTTTCAGTTTCCAGTTTGGGTCCAGCTTGACTACTTCCACAAACTCACTCTCTACCACACACACACAAGTGTGTGTGTGGACTAAACCTGAGTTTGTGGTTTTTAGTTGCAAATCTACCTTGACCCATAGTTCGTATTATGAATCCCTCTTCTGATATTATTAATACATGTTTGTGATTGTTGACTCAATGCTGTTTAGCGTAATGTGAATGACAATATGCAAACTTCTTGAGCTCCCTTCCACACACACACGCACATAAGAAGGTGAGCGAGTTTTAGTGGACGGTGGTCTTACGAGTTGTGTGTGTATGTGTGTGGGATTAGCGGCATGTTAAAAAAAACCATGATCTTGTCTGTAGTAAAAATTGACAGTGGAAACTTGTTTGGAAATGCTAATCAGGTTTGAGTACGGTTCATCCTCAGTTTCTGTTTTCCTTCGTTCATCTTCTACTCTGCGTGTATTTAAAAATGAAAGTCTTGCTGTGTGGAATGAATGCAGAGTAGACTATTTACAGTAGGTCGTGCAAGTTAAAATTAGGTTTAATTAAGATAAGAAAAAAGGGGTTTCAAAATTTATTGACAATATTAATGCAGGTTCTGTTTGACTGATCGTTAAATTGTACTACTACAAATACAATTTGTACTATCAATTCGTTGAGATTAGTCAACGCAGATTGGAAATATTTAAAACTCTTCTTAATAAAAGTTTAGATTGTGTACACTCTTAAAATAGAAGGAAGAATGTTGGGTGGAAA
>WJFB01003095.1:0-14793 GCA_009870185.1 Pygmarrhopalites habei
AAAAATGTATTTTAAGGCCAGAAAAAAATATTTCAAGGCCATAAAAAAATATGATGATACTTGGCATTCTAAGGCCAGAAAAAAACATTCCAAGGCCAAAAAGAAATTTATCCGTTTTATAAAACAATAGCACTCAAGGTGTGTGTATAATTAAAACCCATTTTAGTGATTCAATTTGACGCTGTCAAAGATGTCAAATAATGAACGTAGAGTCTACGTCGTAGACTGATACTGATAACTTTACTTTTAGTCCTTTTAAACACTGAAATAGTTTTTAGTAATATTACACACACAGTTGAATTTCTGTTATTGTTGAAACAAAGATTTTTGACAATGAATTTATTTGTTTAAAAATAGTAAAAGCTCACGAATGGAGTTCAAATTGACATGAAAATGATGAAAAATATGTGCATTCTTCATTGTTCATTATTTGTCATCTTTGACACACACACATTGTTTCTCTTCTTTTAGTTGTTTTATTCTGATGACTTTAGTTAAATATTATAATCAATCGAAAAATTGGAAAAGGAAACACTGCACACAAACTAGGTGTCAAATTCTGCCTACGACACTGCAAATGAGCATAGTAGTTATGGAAAGTCCGTAATTGCAGCTAAAAAACTGAATTAGATTCAAAATTTATGCAATGAGTCGGAATCGATCCGGGGTGAATAGGAGATGCAGGCGGACGCTCTACCGTTTTGAAGCTGCCTTTTGAATCCAAAGATTTCTTTTGTTTCCTCTCAAAACTTCAAAATCTTTTAAAACCTCAAAAGACTCATCTCTAAATTCGGTACTACAATTTGTGTATTCTTGTACACTCTTAGAAGAGAAGGGAAAGTTTTCCCGGAAAAGGGTAAAATTTTGGCTGGAGGAGTGGAACTTGGACGGGAAACTTGAGGAGAAGGTAAAGTCATTTTCCTCGGAAGAACGTAAAAATTGGAGGGAAGAGTGGAATTTTCCCTGCATCTCGGGATATTTTCCCTTGTTGGGGGGAATTTGTGGACTCCTCCGGGGAAACCAGTTTCCTTCTTTTCCCGGGGAGAATTTTTACCTTCTGAAGGGAAAGTTTCCCTCATTCCTTGGAAAATCCACTTTCCACCCAACATTTCCCCTTCTATTTTAAGAGTGTGGAAAATAGAGTGCGGTACTATTATTTGTAATACGAAGGAAAACTAACGTGTGTTGAATAAAGATGTGGAGACGGGCGGGAAGTTCCTTTAACCCCAAATATTGTATTGTTGATGTTTGTCATTGTCAAATATTTGAGTGATACCATGATTGACGGGGTATTCCGTTCCGTGTTCTCTTGCCCAATTGAATAATTTAATATGGCGTGTCATGATTCATGAACAAAGCTAAATCTCACTTTACCTTCAAAATTGAACGAATTAAATTCTATAAATTCACATTTTCCATCTCCAGAAGTTTTCTACTAGAAAATTTCTACACAGACCAATTTTTCAATGACTGGAAATACTGAATCTGAATTATTTTGTAGGAATACAGAATCCTGAGATGAGTTCCAAATTATTGGACTGTCCAGCAGCTACATATGAATACATGTGAAAGTTTATGACACTTTCGTAAGGAAATACATTGTCATCAGCAGGAATCAAAATATGAAATAGTAAAAAGGATTCTAGGCTGTCTTTTTATAGTTCATCACTCACTTTTATTCACACTTGAATGTTTGAAACACACCTTATTCATATTTCTTTCCAGCTTTTTTCAAATTCAAACACTTGAGATTCTCAAGTTGAGTATCACGTTTTTCTGAACTGGAGAACCACCATAAGATTAATTTCATTGATACGACCTACGACTCATTTCCCGACCTGTGTGTCACATCAATTCAACTATTCTCCGTGTCATCACTAGAGAAAAAGGGAAGGTCATGCATCATCCTCCATCTCCAGTAGCGGACCATCGACGAAATCCAACACGGACTCCAGTGCAGTCTCAAGTCTCTGGGCTGCCCACCAAAATAAACAGCATAATTTTTTTAAAAAAAATTCAACCTGAATGTATTATTTTTTAAAAAAATCAAAACTGGAATATTTAAAACTATTTTAAAAATTAAATGGATATCACAATCCTTTCTATTAATTACCTTTCTTGTCAAAATAGGTTGACCCATTCCACCTCAACTGTATGGCCAACTCATGACTCAATTGTTGTTTCATAGCTTTAAATCCATAAATCCCAGTCACGTGAGACAGAATGATTGTCCGTTGAGTCCCAATATCCCTCAACATGTCTCCAGAATCCGTCATGTTGAAACAAATGTCCAGAGATTTGAGGTCTACAAATAATTAAATATTAACCACTTCAATCAATTTTTTATTAATTTATCAGAATTAAATACGAGACCGCTCAGAGTTCAAACAGACCGCTCAAATATAAAATATGCCTTGATTAATTTCTTTTAGTTACTGCAGGGACGGGACGTGGCCCGGCCCGGCCCGGGTGAAAATGTGAAAATCCCGGCCCTTTTAGATACAAAAGGGAGAGTGGCCCGGCCCCCCTCTTTTATACTACATATATTAAATTACATTAGAGGTCAGGGCCCGGGTGAAGTCCACACTCCCCCACCCCCATCGTACCGTCCCTGAATTACTGACATAACTGACACGTCAAGATCGGATTTTGAAAATCCCTTGACACAAAAAAGCCCCGGACAAAAATAAAATTTTGCGCAGAGAAAAACCCTGTAAACATTGTACAGTAAAGCGTTCAGAAAACGTTTTTTTCACGATTCTCACACTATTTTGTCCTTACAGGACTCAGGACTACGTCGTAATCAACTTCTATTTAATTGACCTACTTTTCATATTCAAGATGGAAAGCCCCTCCCTGAGTCCCTTCGCTTGTTCAATCGTTACATTCCTCGAGTTCCTCAGTAAATCCGCACAAGTTTCACTGGACATTCCAGTAAAAACGGGATCCAGGCACCAACTCCCTCTCTCATTTCTTCCAATTTCCTCTTCATCCACTTGTCTCTCCTCCTCCTCTCCACTAATTCTTTTCATCACAATCTCAATCCTTACAACTTTGACTCCACCCCACCATTTCCAAATCCCACTACAACATTCTCCAGCAAAATTAATTGCTACCACTGCCATTTGCAATTTCTCCACATTAGGAAAGAATTTTGAAATCTTTGGGAACCATTTACAAGTTTCGTCGTTGACTCCAGTAATTTTTATCCTCCTCACTCCATTTAGTGGTTTAATATTATCCCATCCAAAAACTGATTCCCATGATCCATAATAATTTTCTCCAGCATCTGGATCCTCAGGTACCCTTGGAAGTCCCCTCGGAACTTCCATCTCCAGAATAACGTGAACAAGATTAGGGAACATTTCACTCATCCGATTTTCATCTCCAGGTGGGAACATTTTATGATTCAAATGTGGTATCCTCCCATCCTCTTCTTCATCCTCATCCAACTCTTTGTAAAATTCCTTTTGATCCGACAAAGTGAGGGCAGTGACACGTGGGAATTGTGGAGGGAATTTTAAACTTGGTACAAATCCTACTGGACATAACTGACACATTTGAAGGCTACTAGAACTTGAGGAGAGGACAGTAGAAATTATTTTCCCAAGCTGACGTCGCAGGGTAAAATCTGTGGAGCGGGAAAATAAATTTGATTCAAATGTGAAGCCTAATTCTTCCAATTGTGGGAGAGCATCAGCAAAAGCTTGACAATCCACCATTTTCTCGGGTGTAGGAAAAAGAGTGAAGGTAAAATCTTTAATTGTATTTAATTTTGAAGTGGAAGATAAAATCCAAAGTTCACTTGGATAAACGTAGACGGTTTGTTCAAGTTTGGCGGCTGTTCTCAGGATGTCACGAAGGATTTGGGGGTTCGCGTAGTCACGACCCAGATTGAGAATCTTTAGATTTTTTAAAGGGACCGTCGCTGATTCAGTGGATGAATGCGTCACGTGGTTTGAGGGAAGGGAAGGTTCAGGGAATAAAGGATTGTTGTACAAAGGGTCAATTTGTGACCACTGGTCTGGTGTACCCTGTAAAATTAATTTTTCAACGGATGGGACTCCCGTAGTTAGGATTTGGCGGATTGTTCGAACAGTTGTATAGATGGCACTGTGTGGATTGTACTCGACAGTTGATTTCATAATTAGTTTGAGGGTTTTTATATGGTGGCCGTAGAGGGAGAAGAATTGGGTTATGTCGGGGGTAGAAAGAGAACCCCATTTGAAGGTGACGAAAGAAAACGGGAATTTTGTACAGGATCTGAAGGCTTCAATGAAATTGGACAGAGTCGAATCGACGGGAGTGGGAGCGGATGAAGACGGGGGTTTTGAAAGGCGGGTTTTGGACGAGAGTCTTGTGTAGTATTTTCCTTTTACTGTACTCTGGTAATGGAATTGGAGTTGGGTGGAGGAGAGGAGATTTGTGAGGATGGGAAGAGCTACTTTGTTCCAGAAGGGAGCCACAAGGCGGAAGGAGTGGAATGAGGAACAGTTCAGATTGAGCAGGATTTCACGGAGGATCTAAAAATGGGGGAAAAGTGGGAGTTTTAAAAACAATTGGAGACAAAACTTTAGAAAGGAAAGGAAATTATCACGACTTGGAGGAATAAGGAAATAACTTAAACGGTCACCTGTCAAAATGGTGTAAACGAAAAATCCTGCGAAAAAACGTTCTATTCAAGTGAAAAAAACGTCAAGAAAACGTTTTATGGGATTTTTTGAAAGATTTTTTGTTGAGGGATTTTGCCTCACAGGATTTTGACTACCATTTAAATTATGGATAGTAAATTTTAAAAACTAGAAAAGAATGAGAAGACTAATGGTAATGACAGAATATACGGTGGGAATTTTAAACTAACTGGACGGATTCTACGGAAGGTTTCGAAAGGATGCATATTTTGAATAACGTTTGAATTTATAAAAAGGGAATTTTTTACATCCAAAAACTAATTTTGTGGTTGAAAATTGACTTTAAATAAATTTTGTGAAATGAAATAATTGGAAAGGGACGAAAGGGTCTTACCAATAAATTTTGTAAGGCGGGATGTGTCTGGTTGATTTGTAGAGGGATATTTGAATTAATAATTTCATTTTCATCCTCACTGTTAGCATTACTACTGTTACTATTTGTGGATGTTTCAGTTGTTGTCAATTTCCGCCTTTTCTTTCCACTACGTACTAAATCGTCTCCCTCATCATCGTTTTCTACTTGGACCATTTTGTCACAATTTGTTGTTGTTGTTGTTGTTGTACTATCTGATGAGAGTAGATGATTTCCTGGTGGATGTGTGATTCCTTCCAAATCTCGCCTCAGATTTTCTATTTCAATTCTCAAACTTTCGCATTCTGTACAAGATTGTACTTTTAACTCTGTACAAGAATCTCCAGCAGATTCTTCTTGTTTCTCCATATTTAAAATTTCAAAAAAAAGTCCGCAAGCTATGAATAGTATGAATCTATCGTCCAATTATTCTTATTTCACTTTCTGTATAATGTGCGGGTAATTTAAACATTAGCTACTATTTTTATCTGTTCACTGCACTGTTTTCCATTTAAATTAATTATGATTTGCCTCAAAAAAAGAGTTTTCTATGATAAAGCAATGTAGAGACTGTAGGGATGAGTACACTAAAAATTTTGATCAGTTGTTTTTTTATTTCATGAATAAATTATGTCAAAAATCAGTTGTCACATGATACAAACTTTCAAAATTTTCTTTCAACTTTCAACTTTATCCATTATATTTCTTTTTTACAAAATCCACAGAAATGACTACCACACACACATTTTTGAGCTCACATTCCATCCTCACTTTATATACCCCCGCGCACACACACGCGCGCACGCCGCCACTCCCCCATCTATATCCTTGACTAAAATTTTTTTCTTCCATTCAAACCTTCCCTCTCTCGTGTCTTTCATCACGTGTCATCCTCCCCCCATCCTTTCATTCGTTCTTATAGAAGAGTACATTCCCCTTATCCTCGACAAAGAGGCAATTCCTATGGGCCCTCCACAGAGCTTTCAAAATGGGTGTGTCATCCTTCATCCTCCACCCACCCAATACTTTCTCCACTGCCCCCGTCGCTTCCTTAGCGTGGTAGAAAGGTAATTGTGGGAAAAGATGATGAACTACATGAGTATCACTGATATGATGAAAAACAGAGTCTAACCACGGACCAAAAGATCTATCGACCGTACAAAGAGCACCCCTCAACCAAGACCATTCTTCTCCTTTAAAATGAGGGACAAACACATCAGTATGTTGTAAAAAGGTGACTATAGCCAAAAAATAATTTGTCAACATCTGTGGGACACCATACAAACAAATGATTGTCCCTACACCAAATTGGTAACTCCAAAAAAGGAGGATTGCTATCCACACAGCGTATACAATATTACTGAGTAGGATTTGTCCCTTATCTTTTGGAGAGAAGATGGCAGCACTTGGTGAAAAATGATTTGCCTCCTTCCCAACATATTTTGACGGTCCCGTGAAATTGAATACAAGATAGAGTGGGAGGAATCCAAGGATTTGCATCGTAATCATGAGAAACAAATCGAAGATGGCAGACTGACGACGGAGTTCCAGGATTTTTGTAATGTACCGCGGATGTTGGTACGAGCGAGGTCGGGGGACGAATACTTGATCATGTTCTGCACTCCCTGTGTTCAAATGATGTTTTTTGTGACTGAGACGCCAGGAATGGTAAGGGACGAGGAGGAAAGAGTGCAGCACGAGACCAACTGAATGGTTTAGAAGGGAGTGCTCGGAAAATGCTTCATGACCACACTCGTGACCAAGAATCCAAAGGCCAAACATGTATGAACCCTGGAGGAACCAGTAGAGGGGCCAAAGGACTAGTTGGATCGGCCATGGTGTGGAAGGGATCCAATAGATGGCTATGTAGAGGAGGGATAGACAAATCCCAATATTTTGGATGGTGAAGATTAAGGCTGTGACAGCAGAACGGTCGAAACAATGAGCAGGGATTGAGTCACGAATCTCTTTGAGGGTAAATGGCGGTTTTTCACTTGCAAGATGAAGTGGGGTAGAAGGAGTGGAGGAGGGAGATTTGAATTTTGGATTTGGCTGGTCAGGTGGATTGTTGTTAGGATGGGTTATGGTGGGATCTTCAATTCTCTCTTCATTTGAAGGTGGGGTCGACAGTTCCGTCATTCAAATTGATTTTCCCGCCTTTTCTGTGGAGGTGCCCGCGTACCTTCAAATTAAAAAAAGGAGAGGGGTAAAAATATTTTCATTTTGCAAATTGATTTTTAAATTTTGCAATTTTTATTGAAAACTGGATTTCAATTTTAAGCAAAACGTTTCAATTTGTGTAGTCAATTTTGAATCAAAAATTTTGGTTTTCTAATCTTGGAAACATTTACCTGTACTTTATTTAGCGGGAAATACTTTTCAAATTCAAATTTTTGAGGGGCATTATTATTTCATGTATAAAAATTCGAGTTGACTAGACTTATTACAATTTTATTAAAAATTGTAATTAAATTTTATTCTTACCTGAAGTCAGACGGGATGAGGAAAGAGGGAAAATTCAAAAATGTGTGAGAAGAGTAGTGGAAAGTTTGTTTGAACTTGACAGGATTTCTTGTGAAAGTGAGAAAAAGAGTGAGAGCTGCAGAAGTTGTGTGTGTGATGAGAAGAAAAGAAAATCAAGTCACACAAACTTGTTTTATTTTAAGAGAGTTGAAAGAGAAGGAAGAGGACGGCGTGATGTGTGCGTGTTCATCTGTCAGACCTCTGCAACTATCTTGACTCTGTCATGGAACATCCTTGTTCTCTCTCTGTTCCTCTCATCCTCTCACAAACACACACACACACACTCTCTCTCTCTTTACATTGCCTGGGGGATTCGTTTGTAAAGTGAAGAAGGAACTTGAATGAATAATCTGCCATGGCCCATGAACTCTCGTCTGGATTCTTTGAATGTACAACCGCAATCCACACGTGCGTGTGTGTGTCTCTGTGTCCTGTATGTGCACAGTGTGAAGTGATATGAGAAGGAAGTTGATCCAATTCCACTCCATCATCATTATATGGAATTTAATGCTCTCATACATGTACATAATGGATTAAATTCCCTTTACTTCATCATCCAGAGGATGAGATTTAGTCAACGACGCTTTTTTTGAACCTCCCTCCATTTTATCCAGTCCTTGAAAACAGAGTTGCGCATGCGATTATTGAATGATTTATTAATGTGTATCAAAAAGGGGAAGTATAATTTAGTATGCTTTGGTAGATCTTAGATGAATACAATTTTTTGACAATAGCCAAAATAATGGCAACTTCCTTTATTGCATAGAAATAGTGGGGGAAAGAATTTATTGTATTTTTTTGCTCATTGAGCTTTATGAGGATTGTGGTTTTGCAGTCTCATCAGAACCAATCCCAATGACGCCACAAGCAATTCTTGGCCCAGCATTCCCAGTTGTGTTACTACAAACCAAAAATTGTTCGCTAAAAATCTTCATTTTGCATTTTCTTTTAAAAAAATCGATTCACATAAGTTGACCTTTAACCTATGTGACATAGGCTATGTCTTTAACTCATAACTGTACTGACCTGGTGCCGACGTTAGTAGTCCCATGATCATCCGGCAGTTGATGGAACTAAAGGGAACCAATTACAATCCATCCACAAAGAATGTCAAGGAAGTATAGAAATTATTAGAAATGAAAGAGAAAGTATAAAAAATTGGTACGCATGCGGAACGTACCACGAGTGTCCTCCCTACAATGGAATTGTCACCACAGAAAGATGGTGTTTGGATGGGTCCGTCCCCGTCATCGTGGGTATTTGGGTTGAACCGTTGGAAATCAATGGTGACCGTTTGGTTCACGATCCCATTTCGGTCTGCCACTAATTCGTCAACAATGTCCCCAACATGTCTTTTCAATTTGGGGGTGGCGGGAGTTCCATGCGGAAAATTGTTTGGGTTGAAGTGAGCTCCAGTTGCGTCACAAATGTTGGTCAAATCTCCAAACTAAAGAAAAAGATACATTTCTTAATTTTTAAAAACAATCTTTCCCTCGACATTTATTTTTGACCATTTTCAAATATTTTCAGTGGAATTTTAGGTGGGCAAAATGTCTTGTGCAAAAATAGGACTTGCGTAAAGATGTAGGTAAGGAGTATGGAATTATAGACAGAGGAAAGAATACCTGATGGATATGGCAACCATGAGTAGTTCCAGGAGTCACTCCAGCAATGTTGAATGCGATTTGAATAGCAAAATGATCCAGAGCCTAAATAGTACAATTTAATTCATACTGAAATTACTATAATATAATTTATGTCAGGAAAACTTTAGTACAGAAAATCTCATTTGATGCAAATGTTTTTCTGTTTTGCCATTTTACATTTTTGGTCAAAAAGAATTATCTTTTGAATCCATACCTTGAATTTGATAGTCCCAGTAATCCCAGCAAAGTCGGGTGTATGAGTTGTCAACACGACAATGGTAGACTGGATCCGACGACAAGCCTTAAATTTATTTTCATCACTTTTCAATTAAAGCTTTCATTCAGTTTTTTGTGGATTACAAAATTAATGATGAGAGGTTACAGTATTATTGAATGTGTTATATATGGGGCTTAACATGCTAAAGATTTATAAGATTGGGTCGTGGTTCTGTGGGAGTGTAGATGGATGAAGGGGATGCTTGTATGTGGGGGACGTCGTGTGAGGTCTGGAAGAGAAGCTGGGAGTCAAGTACAGTCAACTTGGGTGGTCCCCCAAAATAAGAGGAACCTCGTAGGTCAAGCGGAAGCTACACGATGACGGTACACTAGGTCCACGCCCACTAAATCCAAAAGATTTTTATGTCCACTAGAGCTCATATTATTGGTATTGACAAGAAGTTGTCAATATCAATACCAATAGCAATAAATTTATTGGTCATTCAATAAGTTATCAATAAATTCCCAAAAATTTCTGTATTGAGGACAAGTTGACCTCTGGGGGTCAAGGAAGTTGGTGGATTGAAAAAGTGGCCAGGAGAACGTTGGTCGGGATGAGGTCGGCTAGCTGTGTGGCAAGTTTGGGGTCTCCAGGATGTAAACTAATTTTTCCGAAATTTACTGATAATTTATTGACTGACCAATAAATTTATTGACGAATCAATACCAATACAATATCAATAAATTATTGCAACGTCAATACCAATATATGAGCTCTAATGTCCACACAAAGATGATAGTTCAATGCAAATTAGCTTTATACCACATCATTTTAAAACTCGAGTCTACATCCAAATGTGTATTAATTGTGTGTGTGTGTGTCCCTTTGCTTGTTTCTAACACCATGAATTTGGAATCATTTTAAAACTCTTTACCCACAAATATGAAAGCACAAGTTAAAATAGTGTGTGTGTGTGCCTTTAAATTAACGAAACAATAATTTTGCAGACTTTTAAACGCACACACACACACTATTTTAACTTGTGCTTTCATATTTGTGAGTAAAGAATTGTAAAATGATTCCAAATTCATGGTCTTGGAAGCAAGAAAGGGACACACACACCACACACACAATTAATACACCTTTGGATGTAGACTCGAGTTTTAAAATGATTTAGTATAAAGCTAATTTGCATTGCATTATCATCTTTGTGTGGACATAAAAATCTTTTGGTTGTAGTGGGTGTGGACCTAGTGTCCATTAGACCTAGTGGCTTTGGACCTAGTGTACTGATACCAACGTATTATCCAGAACCATTTCCAGTTACCAGTGTATCGATCAGCGCCACTTTGCTCCAAGGACGAAGGCATATGATGACCAACCAAAAATGTACATACACTCTACGTGCAACGTATGTGTGCGTGTATGTAGACTTTCATTTGTTCATCTTTCCGTCCGGATTCACATCCTCCTCCTATCCCAAGAACTGCCTTGTCAGTTTCATCCTACAGACACAGAGACGGGGAGAGAGAGAGAGGATGGTGGATCGAATTCGCACTACGAAGAATAAAGAATGTGAGGAGATGCTGAGGAGAAGAAGAGAAAGTTAACTTGGGAAAGCCGGGAAAGGGAGGAAGAGGAGGAAGGAGGAGGACAAAAGAAAATGAAATCGAACTTTGAGTTTCTCAATGAAAACGAAAGAGAGGCAGAGGATGAGAGAGGGAGAATGAGGAAAGAATGTGATGGTGTGGAGAAAGTAAGAGACAGAGCCAAAGGCTTCCTCTCTCTCTCGTACACACACAACTTTCATCGTCTGAATTCTTATACTTTTGCAATTAGTCGACTCTGTTTCTCTCTTTCTGTGTGTATGTAGTTGTGTGTTATCTCTATGGGTATCTCCACACACGCCTCTCACAGCATGAGGAGGAGGGAGAAGAAGAGGAGTCTTCATTATTTGTCAAAAGATTTAAAGGTTGCCATATGCCGTCGGGTATATACTTGACATTAAGTTCTTGTCATTTAGATAGTTGCACACGATCCCCGGAGGGAATGTGAAGGAGAGAGAGAGAGAGAAAGGGGGAGGAGGAGTGTAAATCAAACAAATAGAATTATATTAAACTGACACAGTTCAAAAGTGTCTCTGCTTTTATTTCCAATTTTCCTCTTCAACTATATTTTGTGAGTGGGGTGAGAACCAATCGGCGTCCAGTTGTGCAAAGAAAAAAAAATTATTTTTAATATTTTTAATTGAACATGTGGCGAATTTGATTTTCTGGAAAATAGTATAAATTCATTTTAAAATTCTTTGAGCACTTTAGAAAATAAATTGAAAATAAACATAATTGTTCTATTTTTTTAAAATTAATTAATTATTAAAAAAGCATGAGTTGAACGCCACTCGGGATTATACAGCACTGAATTGGGTTACACAAAGTTTAGCATGTTCATAAATTTTAATAGCGAAGGTGGAAGGTCAAAAAATTTAAATTTTGATAAATTCCAATGCCACTCAGTCATTCTGGTCAAATAATTTAAGTCGAACAGAAAAATTGGAACTTTATCGATGAAAGGAAGCGATTAAAATTCGATTAAATGTCGACACCCTCATTAAAAAATTAAAATTTCTCCTCTCACTTTCTCCCTCCCTCCTTCCTCTGTGTTCTCTCTCTCTCTCTGTGTCTGCAAAAAGTTGAGGACAAATTTCATCTCGACAGTTTTCAAATTCAAATTCATTTTCGTCCATCCCACCAAATTATCTGCATTGTCCCCATCCAACTGGAGAGATAGAAAGTGGAGAAAGTCTTTGAGAGAATTTTCCAAAAAGTTGTTTGATTTGCTCTCTTCCTAATTTCTCTCTTAATTCGGCGATTCGTGATGACAAAGTCCTGAGTCTTTTCGCTTTTCGCATGACACAGGGACAAGGAAGAGGCAGAGCGACGTAACATATAGGAGGAGGCTGGAGGGGGGAGTGACAAGAAGAGAAATTTTGAACGTCGATCCCTTATACATAATGCAGGACTGATGGATGAAAGGAGCTTCAGACTTTGCTTCGACGACAAGTCTCCACAAGTCGAGCTCTTACACCCTAAACTTTCACCAGGAGGGAAGGCAGGAAAGAGAAAAAATTTGGAGAGAGAGAAAAATCGGCTCTCTCTTTCTCTCTTTGTACACGAGAGAGAAAGCTTGAGGACAGTCAGTCATTCAGAGACAGAATTAAATTTATTCGTCTCATTAAACCAGCGTGAGTTGAATGGCGGCTGGGATATTTAGCATATTTTAATTCCAATTCCTCTGCCTCAGCAAAGAGACGAGAAGAGGAAGCAACTAGGACAAGTCTCCCTTGTCTCCCTTTCTCCTCTCCTCTCTGCTTTTGTCTTTGAGAGGAACGTCTTTTCTCAAACAAAACTCTAGCCATTCTCCCTTCTCCAAGACTCCATTTCTCCTCCAAACTTCCATATAAAATAAAATTAGACATTACAGATAAAAGGAGAGGAGGAGAAGGACTCTCGAAACTGGAGAAAAACGAAATCAATAAATGAAATGAGTCGTAATATCAGACCGACTTTCACTCTCACTACACAATGAAGGCTAAACTCGTTCATTTTCCTTGAAAACTCCTCCATTCTCCTCACCAGACAATTTAAAGCTTACATCCTCCTCCTCTTGTGTCTCCTTCCACAGTCGCACAAAACCCATATATTGTATATTCTTATCTTAAATTGGCATTACAACAAGATTTCACCTTCCAGAAAACCCTCACACACACACACACACCTCCCACATCACACACACACGCACAATACAAAATATAAATGAATATTCCGTTTAGACGCTTTAAACATTCTCTCACTGTTTCGATTCCACTTTCACTTTCTCTCTCTAGCTCTCAGGAATAGGATGGAGAAAGTAGACTCAAGGCTCAGCTGGGCGTGTATGTGAGTGAGTTTTGGGTGAAAGTTAGACTTTCACCTTTACTTTTTTATTCCCCTTTCCCTCCTCTTTTCATTTTGCATTCCGGCCGCATGTCGTGGAATCTTCTTTTTTTCCCTCCTCTGCTCCGAGGTAGAAAAAGTGCGGAATTTATTTTGGAAAAAGGAGGTATGGGGGGAGAAAGTGGGGGGACGTGGGGACCCTTAAAAATAGTTTTGCTACACACCATACCATTAGCAAAAATGAGAGAGAGAGAGGGAGAGAGAGAGAAAGAAAGGATGTAAAAGAGAAAGAAAGAGAGAGAAATTTTTTTAGAGAGAAAAGATAGTCAGAGTTGACATTGTCCTTTTTTCATGTGTGTTCGTATGTAAGGAGAAAGTGAAAGAGAGGGGAGGGGGTGCAGATTACCCAGCACCTCGACGACGACGACGACAGTCGACACTCTTTGCACATGGATCAATTCTTGGCATCATGTGTAAAGGGAGCTGTGCTAGAAGGAAGGCTGAGGGATGGACTGAGGAGTGGGATAGATGATATTTGTTGTACAGCCTTATATATTGTGCCTGTATGGTTGGGTCGTGTGTAGTGGATTGTGTGTGTAGGGAAGGGTGAGGTGTAGGGTGATGATGGGTTGGAGATGTAGGGAGAGACAGACAGTCAGAAGAATGAATGGCATGATGGAAAATGTAAGACTGATTTATGGAGCTTGGCACGAGTGGGAAAATATTGACAAAAAGATTTGGATTTAGTGAGGACGAGAACCAAGGACCAACAACGAGTGAGAAGGAGACGCGAGAAGGGGAGCTACGGAGAGTGAAAGCAAAAAGTGTCGCACAATAGAGAAGGAGACGGACGATTTTCTGTGTGTTAGAGAGAGAGGGTAAATGTAACGTTTTTCCTGCATCCCAGGCTCTGCTCAAGGAGAATGAGAGGTGGGCTATTCAAGAAAGACTCTCTCTCTGCTTACATTACATCTCGGGGGAATTTTTACACATAAATGTGGGAGCGTGGAAGGATAGGACGGTACTAAGACGGAACGTACACACATAGAGATATGCAAAAGTGCAAATTTTATTGCAAAGTTTTTTTTAAAAAAAATATACAAGTTGCACAAACTGATTTAGTACCACAAAATGCGACATCATAGCCCAGCTATCTTACAAGTTTTTTGTTAGCCCAGATGCCGACTAGGGCAGCTATTGTAGTGAGTGGCGTCGAAGTGGAGCAATATTATTTATGAAATGCAAAAAATGGATAATTATTTTTCGATTAAAGACCTCCTTCGGTTAATGTTTTGTTGAAAAATAGACATGAATGACGACCTTGCACACCGTTCTGCCTAATATATTCTTGAAGAGGAACTAATTCTGAGTTTAATTGTAGTTTTCACTAAGGTGTGCAAGGTCGTCATCCAATTTAATTTTTTAATTTTCG